>CAJDSM010105001.1:7119-20561 GCA_903981925.1 Ostrea lurida
AATTTTGATGGATTCCGAGTCACATGGTATTCAACATTGAAAAGTATTGCCTATTAGTAATTTCTCATTCCCTTACACTAACCTGAAGACGTTTATAAAAGATAATACATGTATATATGTATATAAAACCAATGTTTGGCAAATAATTGGGTTTCATTTTAAGCTGTCTGACTTTTTCACACCAATTGACCATGGCCATGTTTTAAACACTGATAACTCCCTTTACCTGATCGAAATATAGGGCTGACGGCGGGTGTGACCGGTCGACAAGGGATGCGTACTCCTCCCCAATCCCACCCCTAGTGTATCCAGGGGTCCGTGTTTGCCCTAGCTACTTTTAATTTTGCATTCTTTATAGGAGTTATGAGATTAATCACTGTTCGTTATCTTCGCCTTTTCATTTAAGTATAAAATATAATAGAATAACGTGAATATGAAAATAAAAGGATAGAAACCAATTTTGCGTCGATTATAAGAACTATTTTATAATCAAAAGAATTCGAACTGTTCAACAAAAAATTGCTTTTAAAAAGAAATGTTCCATCATGAGTAAAGTATGGTAACGAAATTTTCCATCACAAATAATGCATTCTGTTTGATAAGTGAAAACGACTGGGATTTAGCATTTTTTCTGTAAATCAGAGACGTGCATGTGCATGTAAAGAGTATTTGTTGTTTTTCACCGACCTGCTATGATGCTGGAGATTTCAAAAAGGAAGATGGAAGCACAGCGCCCCCACATATAGATAGAAAGAAAAAAGGGGCGGATCATAAGAGGCGCTCCATTGCATCATGCAAGGGGAAGTAATCGTATTGCACTGTCTTCGATAAAACCATCTAATTCATATGCGAATTAGATGAAAGTATTAACTCGAATAATTTAAGCCCTCGCCGTCTCCAGTTCCCTTCGACTTACGATCGATCGATAGTGAGCGAAATAATTCGAGTTATGTTGATATGAAATTTTTTGTTCAAGGTAGAATGGACGGCCATCCTAGACATTTCTTAACTTCCTACATTATGTACATTATGTACTTCCTGTTCAGATGTAATATGATACGATCGTGCATGCACTTTTGCTCCTTCTCTGCGTTCAGAATGTTTTCTTTCCAAAGTATTAGATAAACTTCTATAGGTGTTCCAATAGCTATACCCATATATTCCATCCCTAATACCTTAATCATACAAACAGTTTGACTGCTAGATGCCCAGAAGGTAAGACAATTTTCAAACACAACACATGGGCCCTGAACTCTGCAGAACAAATGAATTTTGAAGTTTCTATGGAGGCCCTATTGTTCATTATAATCATACAAACATTTTTGTCTCCTAAAGTAAATTATATTTCCCAAATTCAATATACGATTAACTAAGCCCTGCCATGCAGTATGAACCCAGGGATACTATTAAAAAAACAGTTTGAGAACATGTGTATGTACGTGACCAGCTTAGTTCTACCCTAGGATCTGAACCCAGGCCTAGAGGCAATGAATTTGACAGTTTTGATGGAAGTCTCAAATTTCATTATATTCATGCCTACAGCCCAGAACAATTTTGAAAGATTACTTTAATTTTGATTGTTTTGGCCACACCACGTAAAACGCCCCTGGGAGGCAGAAACCACGACAGTCACAATAGCCCATGTATTTCATACACCAAATATCAACGGAATAGGTTCAGCTGTTCCAGGGAAGCTGAAAATTTTCAAAATACTAATAACGAACGACAATCGAAGATGGACAGAAACATGCCGCTACTGCTGACCGAGTCATGCAGATCAATATGTACATTATGTTAATCGTAATGTACTACATAATCCTAGTGATTCGATCTCTTAAAAGTCACCGCTGATAATACATAATTAGGCACATTCAACAAGTTTTTCGTACCAGTATGTCTGGAGATATCATCATATTTAACTTTGATGTGTAACAAAAACCTTAAATTTCTTGATTTATTTGTTTTTCTCTCTAATACTCATAAACAAGGTTGTTGTAAGTTTTGACAAGCTTTGCCCATGGGATCGGTAATGTTGATTTATAACATTTTAAACTTTTCAATTTTAACTTAATTTAAACTTTTTGTAAGCTACTTTAACTGGTAACAGTTTCATTAAACTACAAAACAAGAGGCCCATAGGACACATTGCTTACCTAAGTCACCTTGGTCCTCCTGGTGTTTACTTTATGTGATTTTTAAGGGATTTGCTTATAAATATTTATGTCATAAAAATGTTGACAACATGTTGTGACCCCAAATATTAATATTAAAAAATGAATTTATATAGCACACATGCTGTTCTGGAGAAGATCAAGGTTACAAGGTCATAGTACGATATGAAAGATCTCGACATATGAAATCTAAATACAAAACATGAAATCTGTATTTTCAATACTTCTGGAGTTTTTTTTTTTTTTTACTAAAATTGCTCAAACTTCCAGGTTAAGGTCACAAGGTTAACACAAAAGTATAACAAAGTCCTGTCATAAAAAGATCTATATACAAAATATGAAAACCTATTTTTCAATAGTTTAGAAGAAATATAATTGGTCATTTTTTTCAAAGTAGTTGAAACTCCAATTTGAGGGGAAAAGATCAAAAACCATTATGTCACTAGGTCTTATCAATTTACAAAATATACTAGAAAACTGGCATGGTCAGCAAGGGCCCCGCCGAGGGCTTATCAGAGGAAAAAGCGACATCTGTATTTGAGTACAGTAATGTAAACTGTAATTGTAAAAAACTCTTTGAGTTAATCACATAATAGATAACAAAACAAGTCACCAAAATCAAAGATGTTGACATACAGCCAGGCAGAAAACAGAGCAAGGTGCTGTTAACCCAGAATTCATTACGTTTTTACCTCTAATTGTAGTTAGTAACAATTGTGCAAAGTTAAAAACTTATGATAAAAACTTTTTTGAGTTATTGGCAGTATAACGAAAATATTTGATGGACAACGACTGACAGACAAGGTGCTGTGAACCCAGATTTATAGCACTATGCCGTCTTTATTGTAGAGAACAATTGGTGCAAAGTTTGCAAAACTGTACGATAAAAAACAGTATTTTGAGTTATCCGCATCACATCTGCGAGTTATGCATCACAACGAAAATGTTGACGGACAGACCAACGGACGATCGGACAGAACCCCATAATTTATACACTTCTGCCTGTTATGGTGGAGTACAATTGTGCAAAGTTTCAAACTGGTATGGAAAAAAGTTTGAAGTTATCCGCATCAATCTTGAAGTTTATCGCATCACAAAAAAAATGTTGACAGCCAGACGAACGGAACTGGGCGGACAGAACCTCCAGAATTTATACACTTCTGCCTCTTATGGTAGTACAATGTGCAAAGTGTTCAAAAACTGTATGATAAACTTTTGAGTTATCGCTCAACGTCTTGAGTTAATCTTCATCACAGACGAAAATGTTGACGAACGGACGGGTTGGACAGAACCCAGAATTTATACACGTCTGCCTCTTAATGGTAAAGAGTACAATTGTGCAAAAGTTTCCAAATTGTAACGATAAAAACTTTTTGAGTTATCGCATCATCAACGAAAAATGTTGACGGACAAACCAGAAGGACGGACAATGTGATTACTAATAGGGCACCCGCATTTCTCATGCGGACAGACCTCAGAATTTATACAACTTTCAATGCTCTTATGATAGAGTACATTGTGCAAAGTTTCAAAACTGCATGTAATAAAAACTTTTTAAGTATCGATGCACCATTTGAGTTACGCATCACAACGAAAATGTTGGGAACAGACGGACAGACAGACGACGGACGGACAATGTGATTACTATAGGGTACCCGCATTTCATGCGGGGCGTAAAAGTCCCCTACCTAAAAATAGTTTACGGATTACTTGGTAGGATATGTTTTTCTAAAGTGGGACAAACTCCGAAGCTCGTTCACAAGAGTCAGGGGACCTGATATATGAATACACAGGGTTTGCCCATAAAGAATTTATGTAGCAAGAATGAAGGATCTGTTTTAAATAGTAACATGACCAAAAGGTGAAGAATTACAAATGGTGATATATCTTCATAAGTCCTATAACGGAGAGCGGAGACGACACAAAGGTCCCTGAATATACCAGAGGTGGAATCCAGGGAGTTGTACTGCATAAAATTCTTAAGTCCTTAAAACGTATGAACATTTAACTTCGGACATACACATCAGAAGTTCTTGCTTACCATTTCCTTATCAAAGATACAGAACAAAATTCAGTGTAATCTGGTAGGATTTTTTTGCAGTATCTTCTAGTTCAAAGCGAAGTACTACGACTGTACATTAAGAGATAGAGCTCCTAAAGATTAAAAATCTGTAGAGACATGGGGGATTTTTTTATCCTATCAAATCCTATCATATCCTATGGAGAAGAAAAATCCTATCAGGAAAAAAATCCATGATTTTTAAGGATAACTTAATCGCTAATAGAAATAGAATTAGAATCAAATGTCAAATAAAATCCAATGGATTACTATCCATTATTTAGTAGACATCATAGATATAAATCCAATCATTATTGTTATTGTGAGGGCTATAGTATCTAGGACAATTTAATCAAAAAAAAAAATCAAAAATGAGTTCATTTCCTGTAGGATATAATTATCCTAATTGAAAATCATAGGAGCTTTTTTTCCTACTAGGAATTTTTCTTGCCGGATAGATAATGATAGGGTTTGATTAGGATAAAAAAGTCCCCCCTTTCTCCTACAGATTTTTAGTTTTAGGGCTCATATCTCCTTAATGTACAGAGTCGTAGGTAACATTTAGCTTTGAACTAGAAGATACTGCAAAAAAAATCCTACAGATCACACTGAATTTGTTTTCTGTATCTTTGATTAAAAAGGGGTAGCACAACTCTGGTCTTTGTCAATGGTCCGAAGTATAATTCCATACTGTTTTAAGAGCTTAAGAATTTTTATGCATAAACTCCGATCCCACCTCTGGTATATTCAGGGGACCTTTGTTGTCTCGCTCTCCGTTTGGAACTATGAGAGTATATCAGCCATTGAATGTTCACCTTGGTATGTACTATTTAAAACAGATCCTTCATACTGTACATAAATTCTTATGCAGACCTTGGTATTTCATATAATCAGGTCCCCTTAACCTTGTGAACGAGCCTCGGAGTTTGTCCCACTTTGTAAGAAAACATATCCTACCAAGTATATCCGTACTATTTAGGTAGGGGCCTTTTAGGGGGCCCGCATGAAATGCGGGTACCCCTATAGTAATCAGCATTGTCCGTCCGTCTGTCCTGTCTGTCCGTCTGTTCGTCAACATTTCCGTTGTGATGCGGATAACTCATAGATGATGATGCAGATACTTAAAATGTTTTTCATGCAGTTTTTGAAACTTTTGCACAATTGTACTTCTAATCATTAAGAAGAGCAGAAGTGTATAAAATCTGGGTTCTGTCCGCGCATGAAATCGGTGCCATGATAGTAATCACATTGGGTCCGTCCTTTGTTGTCCGGTCAGACATTTTCGTTGTGATGCGATAACTCAAAAAGTTTTTACGTACAATTTTGTTGAAACTTTGCACAATTGTTAACTCTAGCCATAAGAGGCAGACGTTGTAATAAATTCTGGGTTCTGTCCACCCGTCCGTCGTCAAATTTCGTTGTGATGAGATAACTTCAAGACCGTGATGCGATAACTCAAAAAGTTGTTATATCATACAGTTTGTGAAACTTGTCACATTTACTCTACCATAAGAGGCAGGAAGTGTATAAATATCTGGGTTCTGTCCGCCCGTCCGTTCGTCTGTCCTCAACATTTTTTTGTGATGCACGATAACTGCAAGAATGTGATGCGATAACTCAACTTTTTTCCTACAGTTTTTGAAACTTTGGGCACAATTACCCACCATAACAGCAGAGTGTATAAATTATGGATTCTGTCCGTCCGTCCGTTTGTCGTCCGTCAACATTTTCTTGTGAGCGATAAACTCGAGATGTGATGCAGATAACTCAAAATGTTTTTATCGTACAGTTTTGAAACTTTGCACAATTGTTGCTTACAATAAGAGGCACTAGGTATAAATTCTGGGGTTCACAGCACTTGTTCTGTCAGTCCGTCTGTCCATCAATATTTTCGTATACTGCAAACTCCAAAAAAGTTTTATCAATACAATTTTTAAACTTTGCACAATTTGTACCTCTATCAATTAGAGGTAAAATACGTATGAATTACTGGGTTTAACAGCACCTGTCTGTCCTGCCTGACTGTATGTCATATTTGTGTGAACTCTGTTTTGTATTAGTTATTGATAACTCAAAGAGTTTTGTTACATACAGTTTACATTACGTACAAATAACAGATGTCGCTTTCCTCTGATAGCCCTCGGCGGGCACCTTGCTGACCATGCCAGTTTTCTCTAGTATATTGTTGTAAATTGATAAGACCTAGGTAGACAATATGGTTTTTGATCTTTCCCCCTCAAATTGAGTTTTAACTACTTTGAAAATATAATGACCATATTATAATTCTGTTCTAAACTTATTTGAAAAATAGGTTTTCATACTTTTTTTATGTATATGATCTTTTATGACAGACTTTGTTATACTTTTGTTGTAACCTTGGCATGGTCCTTGACCTTAACCTGGAAGTATTGCAGCAATTTTAGTAAAAAAAAAGAAAAACTCCAGAAGTATTGAAAATACCGATTTCATGTTTTGGAATTTAGTTTCATATGTCGGATCTTTTCATATCCGAACTATGACCTTGTAACCTTGATCTTCTCCAGACACAGCATGTGTGCTAATATAAATTCATTTTTATATATTAATCTTTTTGGGGTCACAACATGTTGTGGTCACATTTTTATGACATAAATTAATGTTATAGCGCAATATCCTTAAAAATCAACATAAATAGTAAACACCAGGAGACCAAGGTCGGACTTAGGTATAGCAATGTGTCTCCTATGGGCCCTCTTGTTTTGTAGTTTAATAGACTGTTTACAGTCTAAGAATAGCTTACAAAAAGTTTAAATTAATGTTAAAATTGAAAAAAGTTTAAAAAGTTATAAATCAACATTACATCACCATGGGCAAAAGCTGTGTCAAACTCTACCACAACCTTGTTTTGAGTATTGAGATGAAAACGGAAATAAATCAAGAAATTTAAGGTTTTTGATTACACATCAAAAAGTTAATATGATGATATCTCCGAGACATACTGGTACGAAAAACATTGTTGACATGTGCGCTAATTATGTATCACCCGGTGATTTGTAAGAGATCGGAATCACTAGGATTAATGTAGTACATTACGGCATTACATAACTGTACATATTGATCTTGCATGACTCGGTCAGGCAGTACGGATGTTTTCCTGTCCATCTTCGATGGTCGTTCGTTACTTAGTATTTTTGGAAAATTTTTCAGGTTTCCCTGGAACAGCTGAACCATTCGTTTGATATTTGGTGTAGTGAAATACATGGGCTATTGTGACTGTCGTGGTATTCTGCCTCCCAGGGGCGTGTTGTACGTGGTAGTGGCCAATACAATCAAAATTAAAGTAATCTTTCAAAATTGCTTCTGGCGTAGGCATGAATATAATGAGAATATTTGAGAACTTCCATCAAACTGTCAAATATTCATTGCCTCTAGCCTGGGGTTCAGATCCTAGGGTGAAGCTAAGCTGTCCACGTACAACACATGTTCGTCAACTGTTTTTATTATAGGTATCCTAGGGTTCATACGCATGGCAGGAGCTTAGTTAATCTATATTCGAATTTGGGAAATTGATCATTTAGACTTGTATGGAGACCAAAATGTTCTTGATATGATTATAATGAACGAATAGGGCCCTATAGAAACTTGCAAATTCAGTTTGTTCGTGGCAGAGTTCAGGGCCCAGTGTTGTGTTTGAAAATTGTCTTACCTTCTGGCATCTAGCAGTCAACTGTTTGTATGATTAAGGTATTAGGGGATGGGAATATATGGGTATGCTATTGGAACACCTATAGAAAAGTTTATCTAATACTTTGGAAAGAAAACATTCTGAACGCAGGAGAAGGAGCAAAAGTGCATGCAACTGATCGTATCATATTTACACTGAACAGAAGTACATAATGTACATAAATGTAGGAAAGTTAGAAATGTCCTAGGATGGCTCGTCCATTCTACCTGAAACAAAAAATTTCAGTATCAACATAATCGATTAATTTCGCTCACTATCGATCCGATCGTAAGTCGAAGGAACTGGAGACGGCGAGGGCTTAACATTATTCGAGTTAATACTTTCAAATCTAATTGCATATGAATTAGATGGTTTTATCGAAGACAGTGGGCAATACGATTACTGTCCCCTGCATGAGATGCAATGGAGCGCTCTTATGATCGCGCCTTTTTTCTTTCTATCTATATGTGGGGGGGCCCCCCCCGGCTTGTGGCTTCCATCTTCCTTTGTTGAATCTCCAGCAATTCATAGCAGGTCGGTGAAAAAACACAAATACTCTTTACATGCAACATCACGTCTCTGGATTTACAGAAAAAATGCTAAAAATCCAGTCCGTATTTCACTTATCAAACAGAATGCATTAATTTGTGATGGAAAATTTCGTATACCAATACTTTTACTCATGATGGAACATTTTTCTTTTAGCAATTTTTTGTTGAG
Organism: Ostrea lurida; assembly: GCA_903981925.1. Lineage (NCBI taxonomy): Eukaryota > Metazoa > Mollusca > Bivalvia > Ostreida > Ostreidae > Ostrea > Ostrea lurida. The sequence goes on from CAJDSM010105001.1 coordinate 15,773, forward strand.
AACAGTTTCGAATTCTTTGATTATAAAAATAGTTCTTATAATCGACGCAAAAATTGGGTTTCTATCCTTTATTTCATATTCACGTTATTCTATTATATTTATACTTAAATGAAAAGGCGAAAGATAACGAACAGTGATTAATCTCATAACTTCCTATAAAAAGAAATGCAAAATAAAAGTAGCTAGGGCAAACACGGACCCCTGGATACACTAAGGGGTGGGATTGGGGAGGAGTAGCAATCCCTTGTCGACGCGGTCACATCCGCGTCGCCTATATTCATCAAGGTAAAGGGAGTTATCAGTGTTTAAAACATGGCCATGGTCAATTGGATGTGAAAAAGTCAGACAGCTTAAAATGAAACCCAATTATTTGCCAACTTGTTTTATATACATATATACATGTATTATCTTTTATAACGTCTTCAGGTTAGTGTAAGGGAATGAGAAATTCTAATAGGCAATACTTTTCATGTTGAATAACCATGTGACTCGGAATCCTCAAAATCTACTACGTATTCGTCCTATTGAGCGCCCCTGCCCTTGTGAGGCCCCCGGGAACCTTTCCAATCCTCCAAAGAAAAAGGCCCCCTCCTCCTTCAGTAAGAATTACGTTAACAGCAGAGCTTTTAATTTTTCTTGCAAATCTAGGTACTGCATTATTAATAATACATGGTATCTTCAAGTCCCCGTGTTTTGGCATCATTGGGATGCCAGTAAAAAACGTATGTTTCAAATAATAGACTTTATGGTTTTACATAAGTTTTTTACCACAATACACGTTTCCACAACAGACGGACTAATAACGCCCCTTTTTCTAAATTTTCTAAGCGCCCGGGCGCTCAATAGGACGAATACGGTATTATTGAATTTGCTTTTTTAGATATGATGATAATGATGTATTTTTGAGCATTAGGTCATTACGCAACGTTCATTTTGCTGTATATATTTTATAGAATTACTCTTTATATAAATCATAGTACCCTTAGATATTCTTGGAGAAAAAAATCAGAGTAATATTTTCTGTGTTTTAGAAAAGATAACAGTTTGATGTAGAACGTCATTTGCACAATATTCATACTTGAATTCTGAGTTAACCTCTCTTGGAGAAAGCAGATACGATGTACCTGTAGTGAACATTACTAACAAAACACTGTCAGTTGTTGTATGATTTATTTGCATCATCTTAAATAATTCTGATGGGATTGAATGATGTTTGTGGTTTTCTGTAACTCTTATTATTATCATGGAAAGTTCGTTCAATTTTGGAGATAGAAAAAAATTGGTGCAATGTATACCGGTAATTGCGTGTGCCAACGTAAAGGGACTGACTCACGATTGTTCTCCAATATTTGTTTTTCACTGTTTTAATGATCAATATATTTTTATGTTCCATAGTTAATATGAACGTGCCAGGTAGTCTTTGCTTGTTACTTGATAAAGGCAGTGAAAACAGGACAGCATGTGAATTGAACAAATGTCATTATACCCCCGCAATACGAAAGTTTGGGGGGGGGGGTATATTGGAACAGCATGTCCGTCTGTTCCGTCCGTCTGTTGTCTGTCCGTCCTGTCTGTAAGACATGATTTTGCCGGGCATGTTCTAAGAAACCAAATGCACGGAATTTTTCTGAAAATTTGTAACAACATTATCACCATATGAAGATGTGCCACCTGGTATCTTCATTTTTGAATTGGACATTTTTCTCGATATTACAGGCTTTTTTTCCATATATGGACTTAGACATTTGTCCGGGCAATGTTCTAAAGAACGTTGCACGATTTTTCTGAAATTTGTATACCATTACTCACCAATGAAGATTGTGCACGCTGGTATTTTCTTTTAATTGGACGATTTTTCTCGATTTACAGGCATTTTTCATATATGGACTTAGATCATTTTGTCCGGGACAGTGTTCTAAGAAACCGTTGCGCGGATTTTTCTGAAAATTTGTATACACATTACCTCACCATATTGAAGATGTGCACCTGAGTATTGTTTCATTTTTAATTGACGATTTTTTCTTCGATTTACCAGCGTTTTATTCCATATATGGACTTAGAAATTTTGTCCGAGCATGTTTCAAAAAACCAGTGCAAGTGGATTTTTCTGAAAATTTGTACCTTCATTATTCCTGATATGAAGATGTGCACCTGTATTTTTCATATTGATTGGACAAATTTTTCTCCAATTTATAGCTTTTTTCCACTTATGGACCTTAGTTATATTTCCCAATTACCGTAAATAATTCTTAAAGATTCATGAAAGAGATTTGATATAAATCTTGTAAATGCATTGTATTTTGACTGAGCTTATGCTTTACGCATTTCCTTATTTTGGAATTTAGAATATATAAAATATAGAAATAAGGGGGGGGGTCTCTTTGGAGTGTATTTCAAAAAAACAAATTAATACATGCATTTTTTCAAGTTAAATACAATTTTATGTACCTTATTTTTATTGAATGTACCATACATGCATACATATATCAATTAATATTTCCATTTTCTGTCCGATGGGGGAGTGGGGTGGGGGATCAGAATGAGAAATGCTGAATAAAAAATGAAAATACTTTGAAAATTCTCATAATGTATTCATTTGGTATATAATGTTTTATTGAGTATACCAGTAATGTTTTAAGTATTTAATTGATTCATGAATTTTTTTAAAGGAACATTTTCAATTAAAACTAGATGACCAATAGACATCTTCATTCTGGTTTAATCTGAGGAAGTTTGGGTTATTTCTATTATAAATTGTGGTGCCCCGCGGGGGGTATTAGTCCCGAAAAGGACAGTTCTAGTTTATTATGTAAATACGAAGTTATATAACAGAAACATTGCGGGGATCAGATTGGGGCTCGAAAAACCAAAATATAAGAACATAATCTACATGCATCAGCATAGGTGTGAAATTATGCCATCTGATCCCAACAACACATTATGCAATATAATAGAGCTGCTGGAATCAAAGTATAGGGATGGCGTATCACATAAAGCATAATATAATGCAGGCAGAAGATTGGTTTTACATGAGAAAAATATTACAAACTATATTCCACAGAGGCTGAGGCGGGTGGATGGTGGGTATCCCATTAATTGATTGTAAACAATTTCAGAGCGTTATTCAAGCTGAGCAAATTAACAAGAATGACCACAGGTCAATTCGATAAGCGAAAAGACTGCAGCGTCATGTGATTATGCAATAGCGCCCGATAAAGCGCTGTGATTGGTCAAGCGTATAGGTAAAACTTATGCATCATGTACAACTACGCGTGAACAAAAATTTCAAAACAGCTTGGAAGACAGCATCCACCCAAGAGCCCCTACAAAAAGAAGGGGGGACCACAGAAATAAGTTTCCATTCCCCCGTGTATGACTGATATGAAAAATACAATTTTCTTATTGCTAATATGTTTAAAATTCCTTTCACACAATTTTCATATACCCAAAAATTAAATACAAAATTAACAGTGTTTCATAAAGTCATTAATCGCGAATAATTACATAATTATCTGATGTGTAATAAGTTCATATTTGTCACTGTGCAGCATCAAAAAATGCTTAAATTACAAAAATAGACAATTCATATTTTGTTTGTAAATTATAAACACTGTATTTAACGCTAACGCGGAACACTTTACTTGTGAGGTTGGCGGTCCTTGTGCAGAAAACCGGGCGATGGCTTCCTAATTTATATTTCCTGCACCAGTCGTGAATATAATGTGAAAATTTTTCATGTTTACTAAATACTTGTTGGTCTTTTTCCTGCTACGGACCGCCAGGCGCATTGTTGCGCATAAAACCGCCACCCAAATGTAGGCGTTGTACCCAGTGATAAAAAGATTACATAAACAAAAGATACGCTAAATATCTCTCTAATCCTTGCATTCGAAGGTCCAAATTTTAATGTAGACTTTAAAGAGTGATGCATGTCTCCAAAGTTTAACATCAAAATGAAAAAAGCTTTTGATCAAAAATCGTGGTCAGTTAAGGTAGCTCAATACACCAAAATTTTAGTTAATGATTTGTTTAAGCACATTTCAAGAAGCACAGTTTTCGCCTTCCCGATAAAAGTAATACAAGCTCTTAATTATTTTAATATGAATTTTTTGTGATTTTTCCGCAGATAATGAAGAAGTAGTTTTTCATTTGCAAAAAAGAGATTCCTAGTTTCCAAAATTTTGCTGTGATTTGATGTAATATATGAATGTTTAAAATAATAACATGTCTAAACAACTTCAGATGTTACAATCCGGTTTTTTTAAAAATAAAATATTTATTAATATGAAACATATTATTTGTTTGATATTTTTAAATCTAGTGGATGAAATCTTTCAAAAAACATGTCTATTAGGAAAAAAGATATGTCGGAGAAATATATTTTTAAAAAGAAATTGAAATGAAAATAGGCAAAATTTAAGAATATAAATGCGATTTTTCAAATTATGAACCCAAAGCCCGAATCGAAATTACACACAAAAAAAGTCAATAGAGAGCATTGTAATAAAGAAAACTGCCTCCCTTGATGTAAAATGGTTTTACACATTAAATGATTTTATAAAGGAAAGTAAATTCTTGATGAAATGTCCACTACAGCTTACCAGTAATGCTTGAACTATTTCAGTAATTTCTATCAATTTCGACTCGAGGAATCGGTACTTTTTTATCTCGTGCTGTGAAATAAAATCTTGGATTTGCGAATATAATTCTGAAAATAAGCATTTCATTTCATTTCTTTTAAAATATCTTGTCTAATCATGTCTGTCTTTTAATTAATCTGTTTTTTTTG
>CAJDSM010105022.1:0-12953 GCA_903981925.1 Ostrea lurida
TCGGAGGATAAAACGGTTGTCTAGCGCTATTGCGTGAAGGGTTTCGGACTGATATTTATAGGCGGGGGAAGGGTCGACGAGTAGAACAAGGTATAGATGCCTACAAGGTTTGAGATTGAATAATGGAGGTCATATAACGGCGGCACTACTGTTCTTATTGTCACCTTGATGCAACTGTCCTACAAAATGTTAAGCTATCGGCAGATTATTCAGGAGTTCAATGTCCTGAGGAGAAAGATTACTATGACACTAACCAGCTGTAATTTCTCAATCCGAGATGACTGGATTAAAGAGCGAATAGGTGTGGTGGCATTTTCGTATGCGCTAACAATTAAGGATGTGGGGAGAGTCTGGCCAATAAAGTGGATGGTGGTGGAGGCAAGGACGAAGACATGCATACAGTGGGTTTACCGTCTTCAAGAACATGTGCGCGGACAGATACTTACTTGGGTCAACAGGTCCTGAAAACGTGAGGGTATTTTGAGAAAACTGAAGGGTTCATGTGACAATACATTTTGAGCGGGAGGGCACACACCGTTCGTGCCTGAAAGCCTTTGACTAACAGGGAGGAATAGAAGGTGCTTTCAACATTAGCAATTTTTTGGTCGCAAAAAAAAAAAGAGGATCCGTCGTTAGTGTCACGCATATTCGAGGGGGAATGTCTTGTATAACACTCCTAGTTACTATCGTTAAATGTATGTCTACGTCTTCACTGTTGTTGAGATAGACTTATACATCGCATCTTATCACATACCCCCTATTGTTTTATACACTTATAGTCCACTGGACATGTCATTACTGGGATATCAGATATGTACTGTAGTTGAACATGATACCTGAAGTAACTTATTTTTGAAATATCCATATCAGAACCCCGGATCTTGCATAGGCTATTAAGAATTTTCAAAGATTATGCCAGACGATGGTCTAAATGGGAAGAAGATGATACATTGCTTTATAATGGATGAAAAAGATAAGATTTAAAATTCTGCTTAGATACTCCGCTTCGCGCGAATAGATTGAAAGTGTGCTACAATTAAGAGGAGACCGTGTAATTGTATTAAGTTCGTACACCGACATAAACTCTCTCTAAATAAAGGTATAATGCATTTTAAAAGTAAGCAAACGCTATCCATAGATAACACCCTTCTACTAATTGGTTATTATTATTCAACGCAAAATGGAAAGTCAGTTTATTGGGCAGGATAATCATCAAGTTTTATGACTATGATGAATTCAAAAGCTTGACAATCATTGATATCACAACGGCGTAACACATTGTAAAAGACAGTTTTTAATAGCAGTTCAATGTATACATCAAAAGCCAGCATATAGACAAAATAAAGGGTGTAGGAATGTACGTTTTATTATCATGATAGCAGCATTTGCTCACATAACAACCAAACCATAGAGGTTAATGTTGCTGTCTTGACATGAGTAGCTTGCCTAGTTCAAGGTTAGCTAAAGAGAATGACTTAAATTCTAATCCCTCTACCGCACTCCAGATCACAGTTATGGGACACATATGGGCTATGGCGAGTGTGACCGATGAGAGTCACGGGGCGTATTTCTCTTGATTTCTTATCTGCTCAAAGGTAGACCGTGAGCCAAATATATTCAATCGTGGATTACTTTAGAGTATTATGAGGAGAGATATCGAAATGAGTTTGACAAGGTGTTTCGCCCCACAACTCTTAGTCTTGATTACTATAAAGTTGTAAGTAACGAGATAGAGAAGAATTAAGTAAATTGAATTCAGTGAATCTTTCAGGAACTAATCTTTAATTCCAGTATATAACACCAGTAAGACTAGAATACTTTTTTGCATTGTACATACAAACCCACTTGATCGTACTCTTATTCATATCTCGAATATATACTAACTAAGTTAACATGGTATCATTATATGCCGCCATGGGTTATATACAATTATCGCGACTCTGAGCCTCAATTAAACAATAACATTCTGATACGTGGACTCTACATCCGACTTTTACAAGTCATAGATCTAGTGCATGTGGTACCGCCGATGAAAACTATTCTCTGCACGAGTTCAGAGCGCTATAACTCGATTCGTGCATTATGCTGCCTAATGATCTATGGAACTTCTCATACTCACATGTACTTGGGCGCCACTTTTTAGCTGAACGAACCTTAACATCTTGATAGCTGAGCTGCTCTCTTGGCAATGAATGTCTCCTCAAAGCTTGTCTATCACACAAAACTCTTAATATAATTTGCGTCAATAAAACTTTTATGCATAATTGTGAGCTCAATGTGAGTAGAGACTATCTAACAATAATTTCACATATGAGTATGCAGAAGTAGTCTATAGTGTTTTATAATATCGGCGAATTATAACTACGCCTCCGACCAACTGATAGGCTAAGGCGGATAAAAATAAGTGCCGCATTGGACGTTATATTGATTTAAACTTTACACATATAAAACAAAAAACTCTATATTGTACACACTGGCATTCAGCAGTGTTTTTGAAGTATGGTAAGTATAGGAGGCGATAGATAGCATTTCGTCAAAAGCCTGGTAGTTATTTAGCGCAATTTTAGGAACGCGACTCATAATCACCCAGAGGGATTGAGAGATTATCGAGAGAGGCGAATACGCGACTTTTGGCTCGTCGAAGATCGCAATCTAAGCTCACAATATTTCTAGACCGTTCCTAATAATCACATCATGACGACAAACAGATTAATGCTTTTGTCGACACTATTACCGAACGTAGGAATAACTTCATATACCGTGAGTACTGGCTTTAGACAATTTGGAACTATCTAATTTGGCATTTCACACGCGTAGCCTAACCATTACGGGAAAAGATCACAATTGCTTTTAGATTGGTAAAAGTGCATCAACTTGTTATATTTGTTACAGTGAGTCATGCAATACTCATTTTATGATTCTTTAAACAACTTGACAAAATTAACTTTACTATGCCCTTTAAACAAAAGGTTGCATGTACCATTTATACCTTTTGTGGTATAAAAAGCAAAGAAATTGACAAAGAAAACTTAGATAGGCTAACCCCCCGCCACCGAAGAAAAATAGTACACACATTTGCAGCATACGCTGAAGCGAAAGAAATCACACTCTGACCTCATTGGTTTGAAATCTCTTCAAAACGAATATAACTATAATGGACTAACTTAACAATCTACGAGGGTCCACAGGACTTGGGTACTGTGAGTCATAGGGGGAGTAGGAGCGCAGGGTGTCGCAAGTGCGCGCGCGAGCATCTCCACCCATCTTTACGCTACTTTCTAAAAAATTAAGTTCTTCATAATATAAAATTGGCGTAACGTAAAACAGATGTGTTAATCGTATAGTCCCAAAACATATAATACAAATCAAGGTGTAGGCACACGGACCTTCGACAAAAGCGGAAGAGGATCAGAGTGCATGGGAAGAGTAGACACATCATCTGCTGAATCGGTCACACCCACCGTGAGCCCGTAGTCCGAAACATAGTAAACTGGGTTACCCTGTGCGTCAAATCTAGACGAAAATGAACAGTCTAACAAAGGTATGAAACATCATAGTGATAATTGTAATCGCAAACAAGGTCATTATGCGACTTAGAATTGTCGAAAAGTGATGACTTTAAACGAGATTCGTTATAACCCTGCAGACATCAACTTTTTGTGTTAGTAGTTGGCTCGCTTTTAAAAGTTCTTCAACGCATGGCATCGCATTGGTATCGATCAACTGAGAGACATATCCACCATATAGCAGGTGATTAGTGGATGACATACTACATAGAAGGAAAGTTGACGATTTGCAAAGTCAAAGTCATCACGCGTTATCATATAATGTAGTTTTTTCAGTCTGCCATTAGAGTCAATTTAAGTAATATCCAAAACGTATGAAGCGAGATCTGTCAGATTCTGTAGTGTGTCCTTTAGTTTCGAATTCGTAGGATATATCAAATGACATGAATTGTGATAAATTATGATTTGTATATGATAAGAACATCGTCTTATTACCTAGTATGTTAAGGTTGAAGGATACACGGTGCAGTTTTTTTTTTTTATCCCGAAACAGTTTGTTTGAACTAAATTCTGCTTTCGTTTGAATATAAAAATAAATGCAATAAGGGGGCACAATTAGTGCCTATAGATACCAACATATTGTTGGAAAGACAAGGTTCCAAAGCTCACATAAATATTATCTATAAGAAACCCAAGCATGCTCTTAATATCTACTTCAGAGTACTTGTGTGGGCAATCAGAGTATTTCTGACGAAAATATGTATCTTGTTTCCACAACGACCAGAAAATTGTATTTTCGGGTTCCGTTTTTGTTCAAAAGCAATTACATATCTGAAATAAGCAGTAGATTTTTATTTTATCGTGAGGATGTTTGTATAGAAGTGTGGAGAAAGTCATACGTTTTGATGCAGTCAGTTTTAGAAAAATCTCACGATGATTTGAAGTTTTCTTAAAGCTCTTTAGAAGTTTTTGAGAATTCCACATCTGTTGACACACTCTGGGATATGTAGTGGAACAGTAATCTCTGGAAGTGCTCTTTAACACTGTTAGTAGTTTGTTAGTACATGTAGTTTTCCCAGTCAATGGAACGAATGAATATAAATTACAATTCCTAAACTATGCAAAAGCCCTTACAGAGATTCACTTAGGATTCAGCAAATGTTTTACCAACACCCCATCTTTGCTCTTAAGAAAATATTTACTGTTGTCAAGGAGAAACTTAAAATGCATCGTGCCACAACATATGCGAGAAGTCGTGTGAATCAAATGTGGATTCTCAAAATTCACAAATTTGATCACAAAACTTCCAAAAATCAATACCATAAAAAAGTATAACTTTCGAACACTTACACAAGCATCCGATTCAGTAAATTAAAGACAAGTCTTGATATCATAGACAATTGTTTCTTCAATTGATATGGAACAATGAAATATTTACATCTTGTGCTAATTAGGTAATCCAAATATTGCCTTGTTATACCAATGTAATTCTACGCACAATTACTCTGGTGTTGATAATAAAATAATGTTGGAGTTTCTGACTGATACTTCGTAGTCTTTAGTGAGCAAGTCCTTCAACAATCTGTTGGAATTTCTTATAGGCACATATAGTCTATGTGATTCAACTGATGCGATGCACGGAAGCATATTCTACGTATGATCAATGTTTAAATTGAAGCAGACTACTGACATATAAGTTCATATTACAGAGGGTTCAACAGTCTTGTGAACTAGCATTTAAAGTTAACATTTTGCAAATTTTATGGTCGTTATAATGATCTTCTAAGTGATTTGCAAATATATATGTACATAATTATAGGATATCACACTCTAATGTTGATCACGGACCTAGCCATATCAGTTTCAAATTGTAGATAATCTGCAAATAACCTGATATATCAAGGACCAAATATGCACTAGGTCACACTGGATCCTCGCCTTTTTGTGTTTAAAGAACCAACCCACACTTTTTTCTTTTTCCTTTTTGTATTTTTTCGTCGCTAAATATACACCGAGGCCCATTTAAAAGCCAAAAAAATTAATCAAGCTGAACATTATCATTTAATGTTTAAAGCAACGTGGCTAATTACATCTTGTGTACGTGCATGCTAAACTGAGCCTGGTATGGCAATCAGGAGGAAAGGGTGTTGTCATCATTCCACATTACTGGGCATATCAAGAACTCGACGCGCGCAGACATGCAACACCAGGGGTTCCACCATGTAGATTGAAATCATCTTTGGTTCACTGAAATACACTTATAAAACCAAAGGAGAAATTGTGTTTCAAGTATTGACGTTGTATTCTAATGCTAATTGAGTTTAATTTTAATGATATGATGGATTAGACAAGTACAGCCCTTCCTGTATGTAGTAATGGTGATAGTAATTGAAGTAGTCTTTTACAATGCATAGCATGAAAATTCGGCATTATAATCTTTAAAGAAATATTTGTTGATATTACCTCTAAAGTACTGCGAAATATACCACATGGCGATGTAAAGTACATTGTTATGTTATATAACCAATGTATAACATATTTAATTCCTCATATGTCAATCAGATGTGGATTCTCAAAAACTGAAAACTCTACAAGAGCTATATAGAAAAACCTTCAAATCACAACTTTTCTCATAAAAATGAATGCATCACAACATAATGATTTGTCTCCACACTTTATCACACAATCCTCACCATAAATTAAAATCTAGCCTTTTCAGACTAATTGATAATTGCTTTTTGAACAAAAAGGCAACCGAAAATACAAGTTCTCGTTCATTGGTGAAACAAGATACATATTTGTCAGAAACCACTCTGATTGCCACACAAGTACTCTGAAGAAGATATTAAGAGCATGCTTGGTTTTTATAAGATAATATTTTATGTAGTCTTTGGAACATGCTTCCAACAATCTGTGTTTCTCTATGGGCACTAAGTGTGCCCTTATTGAACTTATTTTTATATTCATACGAAGCAGAATTGTTCAGAAACTGTTACGGGATAAAACAAAAACTTGCTGTCCTTCAACTAACTTATAGGTATATAACGAGTCTTATAATTCAACATCATATTTTCACATATTATGTCCATTATATCTACTGACTTGAAATAAAGGACACCACAGAATCTGACAGATGTGCTTCATAGTTGATATTTTACTTAATATTGACTAATGGCAGACTGACAACTACATTATATGATAAACTCGATGACTTTGACTTTGCAATTTCAACTTTCCTTTGTAGTAATGGTACACTATCACCTGCTATGTGTGTATGTCTCTCAGTTGATTCGATAGCAAGGACATGCCATGCGTATGAATTTTTAAAGCGAGGCCAACTACTAACCAAAAAGTTGATGTTGCAGGTTATAACAAATTCCGTTTAAAGTCATCATTTCGCAAATTCTACGGTCGTATAATGACTTTTTGCGATTACAAATATCACTAAATCATATGTGATGATTTGTTTCATACCCTTTTAGGACTGTCATTCATACTAGATTTGACGACGGGTAACCCCGTTTACTTTGTTTCGACTAGGCTCACGGGGGTTGACGTCAAGCAGGATGCTTACTCCTCCATGCACCCTGATCTGCCTTCCTTTCGTCGAAGGTCGTGTTCCCTACACTCGATTTGTATGTGTTTTTGGACTATGATTACGTTTGATACTTTGTTACTTCCCAATTTATATTTTCTTTCTATGTAATTAATGGTCGCATTTCTGTATTTGTATGTATTAGTTTCGACTTTCATATCGAGTGATGAGGAATATTGCTACAATAAATATGGAAGTTGACGAGTAGAAGCTTAAAATGGTTCGTTGTCATAAAGCTGAGTAGTTCAATTTGCCGTTAATGCCAATGTTCAATAAATATCCAAGTAGAAAGCGACATGACGACTCTGTGGTGTCCTTACTCTAGTTCGCTGGAATATATTGAATGACATACATGTATGATAAAAATCATTTATTATTGATAGGTAAAACGTCGTCAATATGAAATTTGAATTAAAGGCCACCGCTAAATATTTCTTCTTTCATGTAAACTTTCGAATGAATTCTGCCTATATATTAAAATAGTCAGCTAACAAAGGAGACAATTGTGTCCATCTGGCATTCCACAGACTGTTAGAAGATCCGATTGATCAAAAAATAAAATAATATTGTCATGAGGAACCCAGTTTTGTTTTAATATAACTTCAGAGAACTTGTGTGTAGAATCAAAGTGAGTTAAAAAAAATAATTATTAGAATGGCTGATCACTAATCGTGAGAAATGCTCGTGTAAAAGTGTTGAAAGTCATATGTTTGATGTTGATATGTGAAAGTTTCTGGGATTTCAATTCATAGATTTTAGAATCACATTTGATTTACACACTTCTGGATGGTAGTTCACAATACGTCTGAATGTGCTCCTTGACACTGTCATATTTTCGTAGGAGTAAAGACAGGGCTGGTGGAACATATATAGATCCGCAATATATCTTTTTGTAAGGGTTTATGAAGTTTTGGAATCAGTATAAGTTACTTTTCTCTTATTCGTCCATCCATTGAATTGGGATATTAATGTGTTTTAAAACTTGAAGCATGTTTTGAAGAATTTCGTCTTTTGAAAGAGTATGACCAATGCCATTGGTCAAATCTGTCTGATTGTTTTACTACGAAATTGTTTAGCCGTTCTTTATACACTGATTTTTACTACAAATTACTCCGTTTATCTGATTTATAAACACAATGAGCTCACGGCGGATGAGACTGGTCAACAATGGATGCCTACTCCTCCTAGGTACTTGATCCCACCTCTGTTGTGGCCAGGCTCCGTGTTTGCTCAAATATTGTTTTGTATTCTACTAGTATTTGGGACTTACGAGATTGATCACTTCGTCATCTTTGCCTTTTCATATATGAATAAACACATGCATTTCTGCTGCAAATTGTTCCAACCAAACATATTACTGTCAAACCCTCTGCTTAACTTCTCATAACCATTGAAAGCATGCTCCATCATAAGAAGACGGAAGGTTTACATCACTGAAAATGTTTAGAAAAATTCAAAGTTAGCACTACAATGAAAAATCCTTAGAATTGGTACAGGATCAAATTTATTGCTATACTGTATCCCCTGACAAATTGTGATGAACTGCTAAATGTTTTCCAAAATCTATAAAACAAGACTCCCTTCTTTTATCACATCCAAGAATGGCGAAATCCTTATTCATCCTATTGAAAAGTCAAATGAACAAAATTCCTTTTCTCGAGTATATATATCATAGTATTATACCGAACATGGACCTTGTCCCCAGATCAAATACTTGAAGAAACATCAATGAAAAAGATGTTCATGAAAGACTCTGTGGTGTCTTTTTTTCTAGTTTTTCTAGTTTGTCGGGATATATTGAATCGACATAGGAATGAAAATCTTCGGATTTCGAACATAAAATGAAATGCATAATCTAAATTGTGACACAGTACTAGTACTTCTTGAAAAGGAGTAGGCCCACGAAGGGTGGAAATCTGCCCTGTAAAATGGTAAAAATTAAAATGAAATTTCAAGAAATTATTTTCTGCAAAAATTATAGCCCATGTATGATAGTTTACCAGGGTGGTAAAATTTTTGGAGTTTTACATTGGTGTATCTAAGATTTAATGCCCCAAAGATCATGAAATATCATAAAATGCAAAAATTTGCTTAAAATCGCCACATTTTTGTGATAAAAACGAAAAACATCGTACCTCATGGGGCCTTAAATCTGCACTATGTCTGAAACTTTCATGTATCTTTAAAGGTTTTTAACCCATTGGTTCTACAGAAATAGATATTGTAATGACCAATACAAATTTTGCCGTTTCTCGATTATATCTCTCTTTAAAGATGTCTGGTGCGTGGTCCTTTATTTAAAAATCTTTGAATCACATTCGAATGATGTGTACCACGTTTGATTGAAATTAGGCTAGCGATTCTGATAAACAAGATGAAAATGTGAAAAGTTAACAGAACGACAGGCACACAACAGACAATACAAAAGCTCATTTGAGTTTTCAGCTCAAATAATCTAAAAACGAATATATGACTATAAACTGAATTACAGCTCCATTTCGCGCAGGCTAAACGCCAATAAATTTCATGCCAATACTTTATCTGTGAGGCTTTGACACAATGGTTATCTCATTATAATTCTAAATAATTTCGAGTTTTATTTACAAGTTGGTGTAGTAGTGATCATGGAACCCCGGTGATTTCAGTTGACTTCATCCTTGATCTATTTTCATTTTTAAGGTATTTTCTTGGTTGTTGACAAATGCACTGAAACAATTGCATGTATTCTATCAAGTTCAAATTCATTTCAAATATTGAGCAGAGTACAATCCTCCTGATGCAGTACCGAGCCACAACTGGCTGTTTTTATCGACAGCGGTCGAAATAATGTTACTAATACCCGCATCTATTTGATGCATAAACTCCAGACTTGGATCAATTATCAAGAGTTCTGTGTGTTTGATACCAGGATAACATTGCCAAGATTGTCAACTGAAGCACTAACTGAATACACTTTATCATAACATACTCCATTCACTTTCCCTGAGGAAATTATTTTACCCTTCAAGGGAATCCTTGCAGATTCATTAATGCAAAGAACAATTATTTGACCAATCTGTGAAATAAGTTAATCTATGTCATCAAACTCTTCTTCTGTATTGTACAGTGTATACACCTTCAACTTTTCAAGTTCAATAGTTCGGAGGACGAGGTTTAGCAGTTGAGCGCATTATTTAACATTCTTTTAAAAGATTTATTCTATCCTCCTAGGCACCTGATCCCACCTCTGGTGTGTCCAGGGGTCCGTGTTTGCCCAACTCTTGTTTTGTGTTCTATTTAGGACTTACACGAGATTGATCACTGTTCGTTATCTTTACCTTTACATATTGATATATTTCCTTCTTCCAATTTTTGTTTCAGAAGCAACTGTCTATGATGTTAAAAAGTCCACTCATTCATTTTCTTTATCGTGAGGGAATATTCATGTCACCATGATTATAATTAAAACAAATTTGAATAATATATGCACTAGTTGACGATGTTTACATACTGATATGATTAATTGAACTCTTTTAACAGATGTTTGGTACTGTTCCTTATAAGAAAAAGGGTTTTTCAAAAGTATTTTTTTCTATAGATGTCAAAAAAAAACTTCGATCCCCTAATTGTATCCAATCCACACCCCAGAGTTCATAATTTGGAAAACTGGAATCTTCATTATCTCATGAAGCATACACACACGTTTCCTCTTTTGTGACACAGTGTTTGTATATGCACATGAACCCAAAGTTGAGTAGCGCATAATGTAGACAACCAATGATGACAACGGAACAACGGAATAGAAAATGGCCTTTTCCTCTACACTCCTTCCGTAATTTTAGATGCATGCAAACACACAATTAAATAAGACCCACCTGTTCACATGGTCATACAATTTCACTATTTAATATTCGATGATAACCATATAAAAGTCGTCAAATTTAGTCAGCCATCAGAGTGTTCGACGAATCTCTTCTTTTTACAATTATCCGTACGTACATTCAAAATGATGTTTTCTCTGTTATGGTCTCTGCATTGCAGCCATTATTCTCCCACTGCAAGGAAATGCTGTGGATTTTGCTGCGTCGAGAACAAACTCACGGTGTCATCTCGAGTTTAAAAGTCTGCTAAAGCAAAGGGTTATTCACATAACGGTAACTTGAAAGTTTTATTCTTTTATTATTCTTATTCTCGAATTGATTTTAATTGATGACGCTGATCTAGTTATTACTTGTTACATGTTAACATATCTTATGCTTACCGTTAAAGATTATTGCTTACTTTTTGATATTTATTATCTTAAAGAAAACACGTTTTGAAACAAAAGTAAGAACCATTTGTACACACTCCGGATGTTCGTCATCTGCAGGTAATATATGAATCTAAAAATATTCAAAACAAATCGAAATAAAAAATATCTTTCTTACAACACAATAACATATATGTATCTATGTATCATTTGGAATAATTTTGTTCTAAACCAATCGTAGACAAATTAAACGTTATTGATATAATTTGCAATGACCTAAACTAAAATTCAAGAGAAAATATCTAATGTGAAGAAATGATTTTAGTTCGAAACATGAATTAATAGAACTGATCATAAATTTAATTATCAAATAAATACTCAGCAATCACTTGAAAATTTATCACTGAAAGAAAATACAAAAAGACAAAGAAAAAACAACATAGAAAATCATAGAATGCTGTTTTAAGTGAATGCCATTTTCAATAACATTATACAGAGATTGACAAGGAATGTCCCAAAGGCTGGGAAAAATTCGAAGGAAACTGTTATAAGCTTTTGACTGACAAAAAGGACTGGGGTTCAGCAAAGGTAAAGACTAAATATGTAACTAGTTCAATAATGAATTTATTAGTCTTATCATCAAAACTAATATGCAATGTTCTGAAGCTGACTGTATTGCATAATTTGATATAATGTTGAATGAAGAAATGTAATAAATGCACCATGAAGTATAGATTACAGCCTTTACATCTAGAAAGTCTTTCAAACATTCTAGTCAAGCAATCAGCGCCAGTTCATCCTCTCAGTCGTAACGTGTTTCCTCGGTATATATATATATGATAATTTGCTCCACTTATGATCATTGGATAGCAAGCCATGAACATCTACAATGTAAATACGTTTATAGAATTTTTATGTCCACCTTTACATATAAGTATTCACGTCCAGTAAACTATTATCTATGTAGAAATACTTAAGATGAGTTGCAGTGAAAATTTCATTACGTCAATACTATTATTTTCATTGCATTTAGTATAATCTGTATTTTATATTACGAGATTGATCACTGTTCGTTATTTTTGCCTTTACATATTACACCATCAGAGCGCATGCAAAGCACTTGGGGCAAATTTGGCTGACATAACATCAAACAGTGAAAATTTGTGGCTTGACAAGACTTTTACAGGTATTTCGATATACATTTATTTATACAGTTGCTATGTACTATGTTACTAGCTTGAAATACGGATATGTATTTAATTGCAGTGGTAAAATTAGAAATTCATATCAAAATTAAGGATTATCTCCCTCAGGCATAGCTCTGATCCTTCGAAGTTTTTGGCCCCAATCTTTTGGCACTACATTGATCACTTTTACAGAGTATTACTTTCTTGTATCGGATTACCAACATTTCGGTTTGAGCATCACTTAAGAGACATAATTTGTCGAAATGCGCATCTGGTACATAAAAATTGGTACTGTATATGATTTATATTATATAACAATAGACCATAAAATATAATGATACTGATGAAAACAATAACATTTTTTTGTCTTTTGTAAACTCAAATATGAATTTCTGAACTAATTATATAACACACTGATTTGACTATGGATTGTTCCG
>CAJDSM010105042.1:0-17803 GCA_903981925.1 Ostrea lurida
AACATCTATACTTTTATCCGAAACATCTTGCTAGACAAACATTGTATTGTGTATAAAGTCAAAATGAGATTGATCTAATCCTGCATAAAATTGTTGAATGGTAACGACACGAAGCTGTCTAGTATTTTGTACACAATTTTACATAGCTCACCAATAAACAATGTTGATGTTTTAAATTCTAAGTGAATACTTAATCCACACAATTGGATATTTTTTCTGTATACATTTATGCTGCATACAGAAAAAAAAATCAATTAATGTGATTTAACAATAACCCTCCGCCCTTCATTCCAACAAATGTCATCTGTGAAGACGCATACGTTCTCTACAACACTGATATCCTCTCGTTGACATGGCATTGTGTGTGTCGTCTGCTTCGTGATCTTTCGCAACGTACGAATGTTCTATTTCCTGAAAATTTCTATGTTATTTTTGCTTGTTTTGGCCGTTAGTTGTCTCATGCGCGCTGATTTACTTGATCTTCCCTTACTACTGAACTTTCCTTTCATTTTTCGCGGCAAACTGTCCAGACGGTTGTTGACACTCCCCATTTTGAATACTGCATTTCCGGATTCGACAGACCGAAAAATTACGGAATTAGAAACACATGATATGAGTCACCGTCGCATTCGCTATTCCGTACACGTTAACAATACCTGAATATTCCAAAATGTAGCTAATATTAAAGTTACTAAATTAATTTTTGATTGATCCAACAGAAATAGACCTAGCTCTCTGGCATCAAAGTAAAGGCGCACTGTGTAAATTATTTACAAATAGCATTTTTGCATGTAAAATCATTCTTACGTCAAAAATATTCGGATTTTAAAAGTAATCAAAATTACCAACTGAGATAAGTAGACGGAGAAATATGTGTATTAACACAAATCAGAGAATTTGTACTTCCTTTAATTAAAAATAATTTTGAGGATGAGCTTCAATGTAGCATTCAGACCTACTCAGCTCTCAGTGAAATTGACACTGATTGAACAGGTGGACACAAAAAATTTAAAGTTCTTTAATCTATTCTTATGTAAAAAATAAATAAATAAATAAATAAATCAAGTGTCAATAATCTTACCAAATTCATTGATATAATTTTTTTCAGCTTTAAACAAAATATTGTTCCGCATTCCGATTCTTTATCTAAGATTGTATGCCTAATAAATGTATATCTTCTCATTACGTTGTTTTGAGCTATATAAGAATAAATAATAGAAATGAAAGAGGGGATAAGGTTTCTTGCAGATTTTTATCTTCTGATTGAATTTTGTAAACGACGCCTGAAAAAAACACGTGTGTATTTGATTTAATCTCTAGTATTTTTAGCTTTTCTCAGTTCATATATTTTTAGTTTCCCATTTCACTGCATGATGTAAACTTATCAATAATTTCATCATTATGTAACAAGATATACAGAAAAGGCATTTTACCATTATGCATTTATTTCTAAATAACATGTAATTCATTTTTCTATCAATATTATCTATTCTTTGTTTAAGACTCCATAAAAGACCCATTCCAATTGAGTTTTGATGAACATAAGAAGATCACAGCCCGAAGCCTTTTTCAGATATTTAAACGTATTTAACACCAGCATGGGTTCAATCAACATATGTACACTTAACATACAGTTAACAAAGAATTAAGTAAATAATAATCTCCCCAAGGGACTCTATAGAATTTCAAAAGTTCTCTGTTTTTTTTCTTCCGGGTACCAGAATTTTGCCAGTCATCCAATCAGACCCGTGATCTCCTTTAATACCATATCAAATACACACAACTGCAGGGTGCCAGTTCAACTATAATTAAGAATGACAATACGCCGAAACGAAATGCTGATGTTATGTAGGAAAGCAGACGATGATTTTTCCCCTCTAATAAACGTCATAGGTAAAATACATAAAGTAAGAAATTCGAAGAATAAAAAAACCTCTGCAAATGCATACATATCACATGTACACATACAATTGCTTGTATCTGAACAGTAGCCTCTGTATATCCAATTGTTGGGCCCTACACGTATTGATTGATTATATATTGTTTTACGTCCCACTCGAGAATATTTCACTCATATGGAGACGTCACCATTTGCCGGTGAAGGGCTACAAAATTTAGGCCTATGCTCGGCACTCAGGGCCTTTGAGCAGGAAGGGATCTTTATCGTGCCACACCTACTGTGACACGGGGCCTCGGTTTTTCCGGTCTCATCCGAATGACCGCCCCCATTCAGTCGCCTCTTACGACACGCAAGGGGATGCTGGGAACCTATTCTAACCCGGATCCCAACGGGTCGGGCCCAACACGTACATGTATTCCAAGCAGAACACTTGTCTATGAAGAAACCAAATTTAACAACCTCCTCCAAATCAGTACACGTTTTCCCACGCTTTGATTTCTGTTTAGTCTATGAAAAATTCAAATTTGACCTTAATATTTCTTTTGAATAATTTAGGTGTTGGTGATTTGTTGTTGTAGTATTTTTACGAGTTCACCCTTCATTCCTATCTCTTATTTCTCCAGAAAGTGAAACTGCTCTTTGACAAACATAAAGACAACGCAGATAGAAGGAAGAAACTTCGGGAACTTCTAGACAAGTTTATCCAAACAAATAAGGGCTTTTATCAAATGTCCTCCTCTGGGAAAGAGCGTATCGAAGGACAGACAACTCTTGAATCTCTTCTACAGACAGAAGGCATCACCAAAGACTTGGCTAAGGACCTCAGACTGAAAACACTGCAGATCACAAATGGACAATGCGTTGTTGTTGTCGCAGGTATTTTTATCCTTCTCTTTTCGTTTAACTGCTTTCTTTTTTTTTTTTACATCTGTTGTCGATCTCAGTTAATCTAGCTAAATATCTATTATATCTATTTCACATAAAAAATGATTCTTGGAAAGCACAATTCAACTAATGTACATGTATTCAATTTTATTTGAAGGTGAAACAAACGCTGGTAAGACAACATTTCTGAATTTGATCCTGGGATGCAAGGATCTTTTGACAGTCAAAGCAATTTCCTGCACTTCAGTCATTACCAGAATATCCCATGGAGACCAGACGTCGATCCATATCGTGTATGAAAGCGGGAAGACAGAAGACTTTATTCTCAATCCAAACGAAGAAATGAAAGTGCAAATTGAAAAGTTATTGTTTGAAAGTAACATTGACAAGCGTGAAACAATAGACGAATCCTGTGATGCCATTGCCGAAGTTCATCTCAAACTTCCAAACGACAGATTAAAGGTATCAGCAATAGTTCTATGTCATTAACATAGTGTATAAATTATCATTAAATTTGAAAGGGGGTTATGAATATTCATGATGATAATTGTATTTGCGAAATTTTCCTTTCAATAATACAATGCTTTCTCTCAGCACACGTTCCCGCCTATGGTGTTTGTAAGGATTTCGTATTTGCCCCCTACTCTCAATTTTCTAGTCTTTGTATGGTTTTATGAAATTTATCATTGTTTGGTATCTTCACCTTTTCCATGTACTGAATCGATAACAAAACTGATTTTATTAAATTTAATGTTTTATTGATTTATCTGGCGTGTTTGTTATATATCAAGTCTAATATTACAGTTAATAAATTTCATCTTTGGTTCAACAGAATGGCCTCGTCTTAGTGGACTCTCCAGGAATAGGAGAGAATAAATTGATGGACAGCGTCATTCAGCGGTTTGTGGCCACCAATCAGATCAATGGATTCATTTACCTAATTAAATCCGACAGTGGCCAGAGAGTGGACGAGGACAGGGTATAAATCTTTTACATTGTTGAAAGTCTATTCCACTTAAATCAAAGTTGCTTATAGTAATATATCTGTTATATTGGAGTAAAAAGAAACTTTAGTTAACATTATTCATATGGCTCAACATCGGTTATATTTAACTACGGATATAATGAAGATTTCAGGTTTCATCACATTTAGAGGAGACTATAGCTCTTTTGTTAGTTTACCTGACTGTTAATAGGCCATCCCAATGTTAGTATTTAATTGTTTATTAGATAGGTGAACTGTTGAAAATGATCCTGACCTCACAAAAAGAGAAGAAGGGCGCGAATGGGTTGGGATTTGATCCACGACTTGCTCTGTTCGTATGCAATCATTGGGACAATGTGAAAAAACACGAGAGGGATAAGGTATTTCAATACATAGAATCGAAACTCAGCAAGTACTGGCCTGGTCTGAAATCAGACCAAATTATCAGATTCTCAGCTACTGAGGCGATGAGGGAACTGGCCCAGGATGTAAATTACATTACCTCTGACTACAAGGCTTTGTGGGACGGAATACATGAACTGTATACTTCAGCCCTCGATAAAAGAGTCACATCAACTTACAAGTAAGTTAAAATGTATAATTTGAACTTTCAAAATAGAATACTTTAATCTCTCTACGGAATAGGAAAACAAATGTCAGTTTCCATTATTGATAACTTGTAAAGGTGATCGCTCTACAAATACTGTTAAGGAATTATTTAATGCACTACTTTTAGGTGGATGGAGACTATATTGAAGAGAATGACTCACCACCTGAAGACATTTGTCCATCGTTTAGATTCATCCGAGGAAGATCTCCAGGAAAAGATGGCTCAGATTGAAGCCAAATTAAATGGGATAGGAGCAAATGCGGAGGAGGTGTTTCAGACACTTACAGATAAAATTGACAATGCTTGTGAAGATGTGTACGAACAATTTCGACAACATTTGATGACTTTGCCTTCTAAAACACAAATTACCAACTGGACACTGGCTGAAACACCAAATGCAACCGACTTTCCGGCGTGGGCAGACATCAAGATGGAAATTTACGAGCGTACCTCTCAGAGAATATCCAAAGAATTGGTCATCTGGGAAGACCAACAAGGCTTCATCCAAGAAATAGAGAAATCAATTTTGACAGAGATACAACTGAAGTTGAACATATTGAAAGGTGAATTAGCAGATGTAGATGAAGATTTAGTTTCAGACAATAAATCTATCGCCAGTGATGATTCAGCACAAAATCCATTTGGAACAATGCGTAAACGTCATTCTGTTGGTATTGGTCGAAGATCGACTCTGCCAGGTATCATGGTATATGCAGACGATCATCTGTCGGTTCCACTGATCGCTCAGATCCTTTCTCCTCTCAGTAACGCTATGGGGAGTCTCCTCAGTGGAAGAAATCGGTTAGCTGATTATGATAAGAATCAAACCAGACTAGCTCGGGAAAAGTCAGAACGTTACTACAACTACATACTTAATACGACAGTCGGAAATGATTTCCTTCGGAAGTTTGTCAATGCTTTATTTGATCAATGTAGGGATCGGCTTCAAGATGTCCGTGATAAAATACCCGCCATCATAAGCTCTGATAGGAAAGTGATGGATCATGTCCTGCGATGTCGAAGGGACGCAAAGGTTTCGGTAGAACTATACGAAGAGATGATGAATGGTTTGGAAGATCTGAAGCAACAGCTCACTGAATATGGAGAAGGAGAAATCTTCGTGGATGACTTCCGTAATGCTGATATACGGATTTCTGATTCCGGTAGCAATTCCGGTTCAAAATCAATCCGCATTTCCAACTTCATCGAGAACAGCTCAAAAGACAGCTATACTTATCAGACAGGCGAAACAAGAGCTCTATGGACTATCATGCAAAATGGAATCGTTCGAAAGGAAGATGACAGTCATGAGAATCGGGTGTTCATCAGAATTTACATGCAATCTTCTGGAGTACAGAATGTAACTTCTGAAGTTTCCAAACTCAGGTATAAGCAGATATAAATCACTTTTTGTTTATGCTTAATCATAAGATACCAATCATAGCATGAATTTTCCTGCGTAACACAGCCTTGACATAAATATATTCTTTTCCCTTTGAAACAGATTTTTGAAACACAACAACGTTGCTGAATTTCTCGGTCTCCATCGAGTTCAGTCCGGATTACCGTCACTCATCTACAAGGATCAAATGAAGACACTCCACCAGTATTTCAAAAGTAGAAACAAAGATGTAAAAGAAAGGATAAAAGTGTTCCAGGAAACAGTAAAAGGCTTGGAATACCTCCACCGCAGAAATTTAGTTCACATGGAGCTGAATATGCACACCGTCACGGTACTGTGCCATTTTAGATTATGGTTATGTTTTAGTAATTTAAACTTAATTGGTAGGGGTAAATGCAAACTTCCATCAGTCTATAGTACAACAGAGATGGGTTTTATATCTAAAGAAGAAATTCAAATCAAAAGTTTATTGTAAAATCTCGAAATTACATAAATATTGCACTCAATTTGCAGTAGCAAATTGATGTTTGATAATTGAAAGTGAACTCCTAAAATGCACCTCAGTATGAAGATTTCGATAGTTTATTCTTTGGAAAAGGTTTTAGATAATATAGATTATTGTTTTTAATAGGTTAAACAAGGAGCAGGAACGGTGAAGTTAACAGGAGCATGTCTACCACGACGTGCTAATTTCCCAATGGACCCCGAGTCCATCCAGGCGTCTCATTTCATATATCTTTCACCGGAAGTACTGAACGGCGAGGCGTACCTCTCATGCGATGACTCGTATGCTGTCGGCCTTCTTGCCCTGGAGTTGATCTTCAGAAAGCGACCGTACAAAGAACATCGTGTATGGTCTCTTGACCAGTTTGCGAGGGAAGTGAAGCCACTGCAAATGTTAAAAGTGAATAAAGTGTTGGAGGATCAGCCAGAGGACATTAGTGCGTTGGTCTCAAAATGCGTGGGAAAAGCAGACGACCGTCCTCGTGTCGGCGAATTCCTGGACGTGAAATTTCCGCTTGTTGATATTATGCAGAAAGTAGATGAGGAGCATAAACCTGAACCTAATCAAATGAATTATCTAGAACAAGACGTGCTGTATAGAAGGTGAACAAATCTGAAACAACATCACTTGTGGGGAAAACTTTTCTTTCATTCGGATGACTTTATTGTTATTGCATTTTTGTTATACATAAAGTATCCTTTACATTAATGTGCAATTTGTTTTTCGTATACACCGTACTTGTATTTTTACATAAGTATGTGTCTTTTTATTTACTATTGTTATTAGCTTTCAGCTAAAACGAGAATTTTAAAACGTTTATGCTTGGTATTAGAATATCAATCTAAATGTATAATGAAACTATCATTTATACGTTTCTACATACTAATTGAATGCCAAGGAGTTTTCCTTATTTTGATTCTGTTTTAATGTAACAATTTTCTATACTCTGAGGACTCTCCAATAAGATAATTCTGAAATTCTGTTTGTAGAGAAAAGCTCTACTTGATATGACGTCATCAGCAATGTTATATCACAGTGTAGATAAACCGATAGATAATTTATGAAAATGGTTAAAATTGGTAACATTCAAAAACAATTTTTTTGTGAATATTGTTTTGATGTTACTCCTTTCAACACTCGCTTTTTTTAAAAATGCATATTCATTCATCTATTGTTGAACTGTTTACCTCACGGGGTCTATTTTTGGTGTTTTGAAATAAAAGAATTTACGCTTTTTAATCTATGTATTGTATAGAAGTACAAAAAAAAAAAGACCAAAAACAAATACAAAACAAAAAACCCAAAAAATAAAACGACGCCCTATTGTCCTAGAAAGTTAAAGGTGGGGTTGCGTGCGTGATATATAACAGATACACATTTTTAGAATGTAGAAGAACGCAAAATTAGACTTCCTTAAAGTCGCAAGAACTCCTGCACTTAAACAGTGATGTCGTAGCTCGCGCGAAATTTGATCGTTGTCACGTCTATCACGAAAACATAAAACACCCAAGAATGTAATAAAATCACATATTGATTTCTTGTTTCTATAATGTTATAATTAAGACTTAATTTGGGCTTTTACGTAATGTCAAAATGCCGCTTGGTTTTTTTTTCAACAACAAAATCATAAGGAAACAACACAGGGTCTATTGCTAAAAAATAACAAATCAATTTATCATTAGTCTATCAGGAGTTACCCATGAATAACTTGAATGTAGTATGTCCTCAACCTCACGACCTTTCCAATGTATAATCTTTTTAAAAAAACATTCAGTGTCTTGTGATTTAAACTGAGAGACTTTCCGTGTAAGACAGAATAAAGAGTATCTGCACTGGCGACGTGACTTGTACAATAAGAAAAATTAAAAAGCTTTGTCTTGTCACTTACAGAAAAAGATAGTGCCAAGCGGTTCAATGAGCCCAGTTCTCTCGACTAATCTTTAAATTAGAAAAAGAACTGAAGTAACCATAAGTCTAAGACAATACTTCCCGACATTACAAGGTCTGAGATACCTTCTACAGTCAGAAGACAATCTACACAGTCACCAGAGGGCAACATCCACCATGGATGATGATGATGACGTATTTCACATTAGTGAGGATGACGTCAGAAATGAAGATGATATGGACAAGTTGTTCGATTTTGGTGATGATTTAGGAGTGGATCTAGCTGGTCTAATGACTATAGACGAGATAAAAGACAGACTGTTGATGGGACTGAGAATGGATGAATATGGAGACTTTAAGCAAGTGGTAAATGTGACGTTTGTTTGTACATGATTAATAGAGGGTGAAGCGAAGCTCTCACAATAGGTAGCATGTATTATATACACGTGTAAAAGGAAAATATAGAAAAGTAATGAAAAATCAAACCATACTAAATTTTGGTAAAAATGGCGTAGATTCGAATGCAAGCGCGTGGACATGTATTTCACCATTTTGAATATCGTCTACCCAAGTCCACGTTGTTCTGAGATGTTGCATGAAATCCGTAAAAACAGATTTAATCCATATTCTCTCAATCATATAATCTCAATCTCTCATCGATTAGGCTTGTTATTGAACACACGTTTGGTCATAAATGTTTGTAAATTTGCAAAACAATGACGCTGAATATGACGTCTAAATGAACGATCTGCACTACATTTTCCGCGTTCAATGAATGGGCGGATCAAATGTCTAAAAACGTGTAACAAGATGTTCAGATGCTTTGACAGCTGCCTGCACACGTCCGGATAACTGCTGGGATTTTTTTTATGTTGTTATGGATAAAAGTTTCTTGCTTTGCCCTCAAACACAATCAGACCGTAAGACAATTATCAATCACACGAGATATTCATGTACAATTGAAACTACTGTCATATAGTCTAGTATCTCAGCAATCCACATCAAAGGGTTTTAGTGTTCAGTAAGGGTTAAATTCTCCTTGGAAAGCTTCTTGCAAGGACGTAAGTTTCGAGAAAAGAGCTCTTCTATGTAACAGAGTAAATGCTACATGTACTCCGAATGTCCAGGTGGGGCAAAATGCACCTGCAGCCAGTATTGAAGGCAATAAGAAATTAAAAAAGCGATTCTGTAAATATAGAAAAATCCAAATACTATCGACATAAAAAGCTATATTTACCATAGGAAAACATGAAAACAATGTCATTCAATGTATTTGCAAGTAATATTTTTAATATGTGGGACGTACAAGCAATTACGAAATCATGTATTTATGAGAAAATTTGCATGCGTTTATTTAATTTCTGAGCACATATCACTTACTTGGTTTGAGTATTTTAAAACTGAATATCAAATCTTGGCGATGGAACAACCTCTAAGAGAAACTTGTGAACATTCACTTGTAAACGCATTTACTGCTGGGTATTTGTCCTACCTCCGTGCGGAAACAATTAAATTGTTTCGCGCCTTACTATGTACAAGATTTCTATATAAGGAAATAACTGATGAATTTCAGAACTTGTGTTTTAACAAGGTCTCTAGATGAATAGAACTTATAGGATCAGGTGCCTAGGAAGAATAAGCAGCCGGTGTTGACCGACCACACCCCGCCGTGAGCTTTATATCTTGTTCAGGAAAACGGAGCAATCCGTAGTCAAAATAAGTGTATATATATAGAACGGTCTAACAGCTGGTATGAAACATGCCAGGCAGTACTGACCTTATGACAGATTCTATTTTCAAAATAGATTATTATAATGACCAAGTGATACTAGTAAGTAAAAGACACCTTTTTATAAACCCAGTATTCTCAACCGAAGCTTAAAGTTTAATAGATAAATCAACATATTTTCATAATTTTAAAACAAACAAGAAAGTAAATATCATGAATATAAGAGTGTTTAACTTTCTGTACTGAACTCCGTGGTTGTGTTCTGAATGCCACTAGTCCATTGTCCTAAAAAGTCTCGTTCAAAGTTCGCATTTCGTAAATGTATAATTAATTATTTATCACATGAATGATGATACAACACTGCAATCATGTTTTTGCTTTGTGAAGCTACATGTATATTGCTTAGTAATGCCATTATGTTGCTTCATTTTAGTCCTACTGCTTTTTTGTCAGGGGAAATTCATTTACGATAAAATCCCAGATAAAAGACGGATTCATCATATTTTTATGAGACTATTTTATGTGCCATGCCAAGCGTAGACAAAGAAAGTAGTTAAAAAATCCTTACCATTTTTAATTTGTGCGCTTAATTGATTGTATTTAAACAGGGGGATTCCCAATCGTTTCCATTGATCATGCGTTACGTGAACTAGATCGATAACATACCTACTCAGAGACCAAACTGGTGAAAGTTCTATACATACTTATCAATTCTTTGAAAAGATCCAAAAATAAAATCACGGCTTTTTTATGAACTTTGACTCATCAAAAATTTGAAACCAATCCCATTAAAAATACTTCATGATATCATGTATATTTCTATACTTAAAAAGTTCCCCGGGGTAACATTTTATAGAACATTATTGAAATCAATTTAATGCACAATCATCGATATCAATATTTTTATTAACTCTATGAGAAATTCAATAACTTTTTAAATACTATTAAAATTTTCTTGCTCTTGGACCCGTCAAACAATTTCTGGCCAAATGCTTGATGCCCCCTTTGATCAACAGTTTTGGCAAACAAGGAGACGATACCCAACCTATCATGCTAAAAGCCTTTGAACGAGATCAGCTCTGGTACGGCTTTTTTAGGACTTGCCAGCAAGTAGAAACATTGTGTTTCATGGTGACGCTTACAAACCACACTTAGTTCTCAATGTGCAAGGCTGTATGCAGTTTTCCCTCTTCAGAAATGAAAGAAAACTGGGACAGGGGACTATCTCAAGCTTGAAGATCGCCTCGATGCACCCTGTGCATTTCAGTTTCCAAGGTTGAAATTATGCAATGACACGTATTGAACCAAATTTTATTACCAAGTGCTTTCAAGATTTCTGCACATTTAGAGTACTTTACAGCATTTTATTAAAAAGCCAATTAAGAGCCGATTGATTGTGCATGCGTGTTGTATTACCAGAAACACAAATATTTACAATGCCTTGAGCCTTTAAATTATGCGTTTTCATTCCTAGCTAGCCATTAAAATTAAATTTACTTGAACCAGGAAGTGCTTCAGACGAGTCAGATTTTCTATTACCGTGGGCGGCTGAGAATAGTTTTTAATTCATCTGTGATTTAAATTTGAAGGTTAGAACTGAACCTTTCCAGAAATCGGGAAATAAACAATCAATCCATAGTGTTCAAAAGAGCTTTTCTTATGTGCTCAAGTAAAAGGAACATTGAAAAAAAAAAACATATTCAAAATCACGTATACGCGAAAAACGCACGAAATAACAGTACAATTGACATTTCGTATAGAGTGGGTCAAGTCTCCTTGTGAAATGTGTAAAATATGTTAGTGCATGTTTATATGTTTAATATTTTGTAAATAAAAGTATGAGGACTTGACTCACTGTATGAAATAACTTACTTTTTGTGTATGACGTTTGTCACATTATCAAGAATTTCTATGCCTATGCCAGGTGTCTTTAAATATCTTGAAATTCGGATAATCTTTAAGGGATAAATGACCATGGTCGTACAGCTTCAGCCTCATAGATATTTTTGGACAGGTCCAATTTGCATACCTGTGGTTCTATTACCAATTGTTCCTACTTTTTTTTATTATAAATTATGCTAAACTTTCCATTATCATATGTCTTTGGATTTTACGCTAAGTTTTACAAATAGTATGTACATGTAGTCTTAAAAACTATCACAAGTAATTGATTCGAACATGCGGCGTGTGAATAAATGTAATAAGGATGAGGCCTCTCGTGATGCACGGGTTTGTGTTTGGAAACGGCCACCTAAAGGAAAGTTGATATACTTGATGCTGCCTGATAAACAAATTCTGGTGATGATTCTGATCAAATATTCTGATTTGATCTTAAATATTTTAAACAGCATTTTAGTACGGTACTGTATCTCTTGTAAATACAGGTAAAAATCAATGCATCATTTTGCATATTATATGGTCGTTATAACGATCTAGTTTGTCAGTACAACCTGCCATTAATGCTGTCTGATGTATTTCATATAAACTGTTAAGCCGTTCTTCATACACTGGATTTGACTACGAATTACTCCGTTTACCTGATCATGACAAAAGGCTCACAGCGGGAGTGGCCGGTCAATAGGGGATGTCTTCTCCTCCTGGGTACCTGATTCCACCTCTGGGGTCCGTGTTTGCCAACTCTTGTACATGTATTGTATTCTGTTTGGGACTCACGAGACTGAACAATGTTCGTTATCTTCGCCTTTTCTAAACCATGTGGGTGGCATGTACATGTAGTGGGTATACTAATGAAATTCATATACCAATACCTGTACATGTATTTCATATTGGTGTAATAAAAAAAATATTACCCTTGTTTACATGGCATTCATACACACCGGTGCTAGTGCACAAATCATGCACAGAGCAGGTGCCCCTTTTTTGCTTTGCTTTTCCTCATTTAGGCTAAATCCGCACCACCCAAACTCCAGAGTACCATGCGAGGGGATTTAGACAATGTGCAATCAAGAACCCTGTCTGTCCTTCTTAAAAATCTACCTTTCATCTGGAGCCACCCACCTTCCCTATTCAGCAACATACTTTTTGCTGGACCTACAGACTCTTTGCTGGACCATGTAGTTGAGTTGTTTTACCGGGATTTCTTCAGCAAGTGACAATGTGTCTTATTTTCCTATTTACACTCATCTATATGCTAGGAATCATTGCTCTGTTTCCTGTTTTCCATTCAGAGCTCGCCCATAATAAAAAAGAATCCGAAAATTATTTTCCATAATTTTACACATGCGACATAACATTAAATATGGATATCCCAATTTTACAGAGAGTTGAACGGGCCTCTGGTTCGAAACTATCTCCTGTTACCTTCGATATACTCCAATCAGTGTTGATTTAAATGTGTCTCCTTCGCAGAGTTCGGAAGAGATGTTCCCCCACTCCCTCTCCTCTTTGTGAACTTTCATCCCATTTTTCTGATTTGTTAATTATATGTATGTATCTTCGTCCACCCCTGTATTTAATTTCAAGAAACAGACGGAAGCAGTAATTCATACGCAAAATTTTCGAAAGCACGGCGAGCTATACCGCAGGGATTTTTTTTTCTTCTAAATTATGCTGTGTTTAAATGTTGCACCATGCCAACCCACGTGTCATTTTGTTGCTTGTTTTGCAAAAAGAAATGCTGATATTTTTGGATTGATTGATTGATTATTTACTGTTTTACGTCCCACTCGAGAATATTTCACTCATATGGGGACGTCACCATTGCCGGTGAAGGGCTACAAAATTTAGGCCTATGCTCGGCGCTCAGGGCCTTTGAGCAGGGAGGGATCTTTTTCATGCCACACCTGCTGTGACACGGGGCCTCGGTTTCTCCGGTCTCATCCGAATGACCGCCCCATTTAGTCGCCTCTTACGACACGCAAGGGAATGCTGGGGACCTATTCTAACCCGGATCCCCACGGGTTTTGAATTTTTTGGATTTTATTTTAAAATCGTATGCATCATCATACCATGAGTACTTATTTTTTTATAATGTTGTACAGTCACGTTAAGTGATCAAAATACATGTATATCTCACATTTTACAACAGATAGAGAAAGCCATGCAGGGCGTCCAAAGGGACAATCACCAGAAGAGGAAACGATTGCTGGAGATGCTAACGATCTGTTCTGACACGTTCCAAAAGTACCAAAAGGAGACTCAAGAAAACAAAGGACATACAGGCACTTCAGCCATCGAGGGGTTTCTAAGGACTGAAGGAATTATCAGTGATCTCCGTGACGATATACAAAAGAGAACGCGATTGGTTGAGAGAGGAGAATGCGTAGTAGTAGTTTCCGGTAAATGTAATTTCATTCTCCACGCATAAAGTATGAATACTATACGTTCTCGCTTACGCGTACCAAGAACACAACAGAAAGTGATTTTAAAACTTACGTCTGAAAATACTTTTGTATATTAAAAATGAAAAGACACAATGCTTTAGATGTCAGAATCAAATCAAAAACTTGGGAGCAGCCAAGGAAGTGGTTGCAATTTGTACCAAAGGAAACTTTAGTCTGCAATAGTAAATAATATTGTAATTATGAATACAATTTTTATACTAACTAACTCAGCATTTTGCAGACCTGATGGTCGTTATAATGGTTATAATGATCTAGTTTGCCAATATAAATTTCCATAGGGTCAGGGTTATAACGAATCTCGTTTAAAGTCATCATTTCGCAAATTCTACGGTTGCTACAATGACCTTGTTTGCGACTACAAATTATCACTAAGTCATATGTTGATGATTTGTTTCATACCCTTTGTTAGGCTGTCATTTTCGTACTAGATTTGACGTTTACTTTGTTGCAACTAGGGGATCACGGCGGGTGTGACCGGTCGACAGAGGATGCTTACTCCTCCATGGCACCTGATACTGCCTTCGCTTTTGTCGGAGGTCTGTGTTGCCCTACACTCGACTTCGTATTTATATTTTTTATGGATTATGATTACGTTTAATACATTGTTAACTTCGCCAATGTATGCTGTCTGACGTATTTCATACCCTGATTTTGACTATGGATTACCTCTTTTACCTGACCCAGACATGGCGACAGGGGATGCTTACTCCTCCTAGGCACCTGATCCCACCTTTGATATATCCAGGGGCTCTTTTTTGCCCAACTCTTAATTTGTATTCAGTTATTGATCGCTCTTCGTTGTCTTTACCTTTTCACTATCAACAGTCTCTTTATTCCTAGGAGAGACCGGTGCTGGAAAATCCACTGTACTGAACCTTTTACTTGAAGAAAACTTGCTACCTACCCATGCACTTCCATGTAGTTCGGTAGTAACCCGAATTTCCTACGCCGAAAAGAATAGTGCCCGTATAATATACAGAGATGACCGAGAAGATTGTATCATCAAAAAGTGTGACATCAACTTGCTTCGTAATGTCTTGGGTGACATACTGTTTGTAAAGGATGTTGAAAAACGAAAAGATTGTTCTGACGTCAAAGAAGTCCAGATTCATCTTTCAGCGAATATTCTTCGGGTTCGTGGTTCATTAAAATGTTACCAATAAAGGTTCTTCCGCAAATCTAGTCAATTGAAAAGCGATTTATAATTGCTGAGAATGTACGCATAAAAAAATTAGTAACAATATTATGTTAAAATGAGTAGATTTTAATTTGATTTTCTGTATTTTTTCCCAGTGCGGTTTGGTTATTGTTGATTCCCCTGGTATCGGCGAAAACGAGGCGATGGATTCCGTCATTGGAAATTTCGTGTCAACAAATGAAGTAATGGGTTTTATTTACCTCATCAAATCTAACAGTGCTGGAGGTGTGGACGAGGACAAGGTGACATATTGTTGCATACTCTTTGTTAGACTGTCATTTTCGTACTAGATTTGACGACGGGTAATCCCGTTTACTTAGTTTCGACCACGGGCTCACGGCGGGTGTGAACCGGTCAGCAGAGGATGCTTACTCCTCCATGGCATCTGATCCTGCCTTCGCTTTTGTCGGAGGTCTTGTTGCCCTACACTCGACTTTGTATATATATGTTTTGGGGACTATGATTACGTTTAACATATTGTTTACTTCGCCAATTTATATATGCAATACATACATCAAATGTAACTAAATAATCATCGATGAATGTTATGTTTAAGAATATACTATACAGAATTGAGAATTTTATTGATTTAAAAGCTAGGGGCACTCTTGCGCCTCATCATGGACAATCAGAAGAAGAGAGCTGACCAGTCAGAATTGCCGTTTGATCCGAGTTGCGCCATCTTTATCTGCAACCTGTGGGATCTCATCAACAAGGAGGAACAACCCAATGTGTACAATCACGCATGCGCTCGTCTCCAAAAATACTGGACTAATCTTTCACAGTCACAGGTTCTGCGATTTTCCGCTAAAAAGGCAAACAGAGAATTGACCGTCAGTAAGAAGTTTATTACAGATGATTATATGAAGTTACTTGTGGCAATTCAAGAACTGCACTCAAAAGCAATGGAGAGAAGAATCCATTCCACTTTCAAGTAAGTTTTAAAACAAACAAGCATCGTTATAGTCTATGGCCGAGAATTTTACTTAGTACAATTTGTATTTAAAAAAGTAGCTATTAATCTACCAGATCACTTTAACGTTAATATGCTTTGAAATGCGCGTCATCAGTATAAAAGTCATAAAACAAAGTAGGGCATAACAAAGTAGGGCATAACAAAGTAGGGCATAGTGTGATTTTAGTGATCTAGCCTCAAAGGAAAGATGACGATTTCTAAATGGATTTTCCAAAAATTTAATATTCTATAAGCTGAAAACATGTGTAGTAATTGTCACATATTATTAGTCCCCTACCGGTTGGTAACCGCACAAAGTAAGGAAATGATTAGTCCGGAGATTGTAAATCATTTCAACTATGTATACCGTCTTCCAAGGAAGACGGTAATCAGAGAGTGAAATGCTGTGTGACCTGACCTTGAACTAAAACATCGGTATACATGCGAATATCATATTAGTTTGATGTTTCGTTGTTCATACAGTTTAAAAATTTATTTGGGATTGCCCGGATTTTTTAAAAGTCTTATTCAGTTGAAGAATTGGTATTAACTTCATTCCATAAGTATGAATGTTATATCCTGTGTGACTTCAATCATAAACACGAGGCTTTAATATATATATCCTAGATAGGCCTATGTCACGCAGTAAAAACCCAGATTCCGAAATGCCACCCACTAAATTTTGATTCGAATCAATCGTGGAAAAAATCAATCGTGGAAACAACAGAACAAATTGAAACTGGGACGACTCGGCCCGGACGATTGAGCACTTACCTGGGTCTGGGTCTGTGAAAGCCAAACATATGAGAAGGGAATAATTGTGTATATGCAACACAAAACAAAACACCGATAGGACATTCATGTCTCATTTTAATTTATTTACTTGTAGCTGTAACAGACTTGTAGGAAGCGGTAAATCGAGTAACGCCACGTGCCAACTGAACAAACTTCATTCGCCGACAGCAAAAGAAATATTTGCGTTGTATTTAATATGTATACACATGAATGTGTTTCCGTTAAGATGAAGAGTTTAAAATTTACATCAATTAAGTAATTACATACCAACTCAGCGGGTGAGTTTTTGTGAATTGCAACAATTTAGATGTCCTAGTTTTACAGCCTTCCCATCAAAGCACGATCCCAATCCCGATGAATATTGAAATGTGAGAATATAAAAATTCTTTCTTTCACACCTGCCCACCAAACGTTATGAAATTTGAACTTGATCTGTAGTTTGACACCCTAAAACTACCCTGCAAGTTCAATGAATCATCATAAGCATAAAGAAAAAAAGTCTGGAAAACCAGTGGGACAGAATGGGCCAGACAGACAGACATGAAGACAGAACAGAGAGCAAAGAAGAAAGCTATAGTCCCCTCCGGT
>CAJDSM010105048.1:0-27579 GCA_903981925.1 Ostrea lurida
ACGACTGTCACTCACACTAACTGTTAATTAAGCAGCACGAGTGTCTGATAGGGCGCACGCGTAATTCTTTGGAATACACAGTGTTATTAAGTCAGGCCTAATTATATATGTCTTTCCGTTATCACTTAAAAATAAACGAGGCTCCGAGCTCGGTGTTGTACTCGAGCGTATGTAGACGGGAGGAATGGTGATCCTCTTTTTTCGCCTTACCGCTCACAACTGTGAAGCTGGTGGATGGATCCACCACCGGTGCATCAAGTTAACATCAGGGGAGTCCGTGTATTTAGGAACCTTCAACAACATGCTAGATACAATAAGTTTCATTCTATTCACTGTAGAAATATAATTAAGGACTTGTTGAGATTGATGCAATGTTCGATATCTGCACTCACTTTTACGATGAAGGAAAAGAGGAGGAGACGCGACACATAATAATTATAGAAATCGCCTGACACGCTGAGATATTATGAAACGTTGGAGACGCGAATAAGACAAAGCTACAATTGTTAGGTCGATGCTCAACTTCAGGAGAGCTGGAAAGATAGCGTGATGTCATTTTCCTATTTGACAGTAAAAGTTTGTTAAACACGAGAGTATCAAGAACGCAAATCATCTCTATTCAAATAGCTTCCAATATTTTTCACAAGAGTTGAGAACGCACAAAGGGTATGAGTTGCGCAGTAACTCATTCTTCTATTAAGATGATAAATGTACATTTGACATGCAAATCGACGTCTGTCCGCACTGTTTTATATAAATTTTCCACTTTGTTCGCGCACATAGAACTTGGTTACCTTACGGGTCCAATAACCAGGATGAAAAGGCACGCACTATATAATTTGTTACAATTATATGCACGTAGTTTGTTTATTAGCCTTAATTAGTAGCGTACGTGCTCCGCTCTCTACTAACGATTACTAAAAATTAATACTTAAATTATCGGTAATAAACTATATTAAAATTGTTCATGCAACATTTCCAAAACAAGATGGCAAAATTTTAACCAGTTATAGATCTCAGCTATAGACGCGCAATGAATAGATGTACCATTTAATTTAGATGGGTTTACTGATGCACGAACTAGCGTTGATCAATTGAAACTCACTTTTTTAGATAGCATTTTTATATTTTTCTTTTTCTTATATATTGTTAATTTTTTCTATATTATTATTAGTTTATTTTTTATTTATTTGTTGTGTTAACGAGCTACTTGTTAACACATACAACTTTAAGTAACTACACCACTGGAGCTCACAGAGATAATCAGAACTAACTTAAATGAAATTAAAGTACCGAACTAATAAATTTGTCAAAAAGCCCACCATAATAGAAGGGATCTCTATCCCACTTCCTATGTATTGAATCTTTGAGAGGCACTATACTGCATAAAATTGGGTAGATAGATGGACTAATTATGAAAGTATATTAAATAACACTACCTGGGACATCTGAGTGAAATGTACAACATAGAGAAATCAGTATACAGAGAACTATTCATCAGACACTGATAAGTTTAGAGCAGGGAGTGTTCAGCTCTTCTATGAAATCCACTGGAAAACATTAATATCATGTAGTCAAATATTATCAGACATTGTTCTCGTAATAACAGGATCACAGCTTGATTTGGTTAGTGATTATCAATGATGCCGTTTGACAAAATGGTCCCACAACGATTCATAAAAAAACATTATCCTTAAGACTTTTGAAGTACTAATTCTTTCGTTGACCAGTGTTCCGCAAAATGAATGATTTATAAAGTCCAACCATTCCCACAGTAAGATGTATAATATTGATATTTCTGCCCTCGATTTAATTCAATGGCAAGTTATTTTAATAAGATAATTGCTAGGTATGTTCTTTGAATATTATATGAAGTAAATGAAAGGTCTATTTTATTTACTAGTTGATTTGTATTATATAACATTTTAGACTCTCTCAGGATATGCTGCGCCAGAAATGATCAAAGCATTGGTAATGTTATAAAAACGAATTTTACACTAAATTTACTAATGTGATGACTAAGGTTGATCAAACCATTATAGACATCTGAACTTTTATTATAATCAGTACATTATAATTATTTGGGGAGATCGATAAAGATAATTTCTAACGCGCACCTAATATTTGCGTCCTTCTAGTCTTATATCTATTTTTCAAATTAGCAAGGGAAATCTCATGTTTTTGAACTTTAAGCATGGTGTGTTTGAGGAAATCGCTTACGTAATGATCATTCGTTCACTTTAATTGCACTTATAAAACACAGGGTTCGTTGCTATAGAATGAAATACCTATTATTCAAAATGTCATGTAGTGAAAACATTTTCGGTGTAAAAACAAATATTCCTTGGTTGACAATAGGTGATTTTGACTCCTCATGATAATTTTCAATGTTACTTATTCACTACAAAATTGGGCGATTTACTTATTAAATAAATATAGTGTATCCCCTTCACACAATCTTTCAAATCTATCGATAAGGTCACCCAATTTGAATTAAAGACCTCTGGTAACACATAGGACAATAATTCGTTAACTTATTATTTACTACTATTATTAAATCATGTTTGCTCATTTTGAAGAAAGTGTTTGTGCCCCAGACTAGTCATGGTTTTTATAATGGAGAATGGATTTGTTCAGCTACCGTAATTTATTAATTTCCAAAATTTTGAACATTTTTAGTCCACTTTGACACAGTCGCCTATTTCCCACTAATATATAGTTCTATGTACTACACGCTTCAGTGCTATGCTTTCGTTCCCCTTAGAGTGACCCATGCTTTCTCACGTACGGAAAGTCCCCTCAGGAATTATTGTTTAAGCTCTTCCAGACATCTGCTACAAATGAGAAAATTAATGTTTTCCAAATTTATTTAACACAAGCAAATGAGTCACATTGACTGTGCACTATAAACCCAGCTATTATACAATCTTTTATATAAGCTGACCTAGGACAAGAAGGTTCCTGTTTTGGCCACATTTGTAAATGTTACTTCTGCTCCCTTTAGTACTTTAATGTTATATAATGTGTGGCAATAAAAATGATAATACATCTTAACGGAAAAATAGCTCACTTTCATATGTTATAATCATTTCATTCGAAATTAGAAACGTAGCATACAAGCGGCCTCGCGAGGCAGTCCTGAAGGACTGACAAATTCCTTCATGCCAATTACCTGAATTGAGCTCTATACACATTATTATGCCACGAATATTTAAACCAGAACTAAAGCTTCTTTGGGTGTGGATATTCATTCCTTTCTTATCACTTTTATCAATAACGGAACCCCACCCCCCCCCCACCCCCAAAAAAACAGGTGCAATACAAAGACTACTTTCCGTTTTGTTTTAACTCTCGATTAGGAAAGTAAAAAAATCGCATTTTGTAACTGAATTAAAATACAAGAAAGGAGAGATGGGTATAGTCGATTGAATGATCCAGTAAAAAAAAAATGAACTGTACATTAACATGAATGTCGGTATATTGTGCTTCTAAAGGAGACATACCAATTTAAGATTAGCTGGCTCACAGTAAACATAACAACTTGGAGGAACCTTTTCACTGGTTTAAATTTTTTTTGGTTGGTTTTTTTTTTTTGGATGCTTAAGATTTTTTTTGAGAGGTCGTGAGGAAATCAGGAAAAGTTGTGAGATCAAGTCACATCATGAAAAGCTATACCATATTGACATAAGTATCCGCCACCCTTTACAACACGCACGGAAAGTAGCGCGCAACGCACTCGGCTGCAGAGAATGACAAAAAAGATAATGATTTCGGAGAAGATGTAACATTTTATCATATTCATAAAGAACAGAGGCTCTAACACGCGCGCCTGTACCAACGGTCACACCTGAGCAACCATATCTCTAGATAAACTTATGGAGTGGGTGTTTGTTCTAAGTCACACCATGCATTGATAATATTTCGGATGAAAATAAATATTTTCACACAAAGTCACAACCAAGATACCGCAAATTATCATACTCAATTTACAGATTAGATTACTCAGAACATATTATTGAGAGGTGTTCCTGTATATTTATTGACACCGTTTCAAATTAAGGATTTTTGGATATGTAAAACAATATTTCCCCACTCGCGGAATAGTAATCCAGTACGGCTTGACCTTTGACCCCAATCGTCGATTATTTAGGCATACCTAATCTTCACTACACACCAAATATGCGAAATAGTCAAAGTCCCATGATTGTATGTTAGTAAAGTGGACAATAATCTAGTTGCGCAAAGATCCCTCTATTTCTTCAACTTCAGCTCACTAATTTCAAATTACACACGCACGAACGTTATTCTAAATAATCGGATACGAGGGTTCCGCGCGGTTCTAGGTCTCTGCAAATTCATTCTCGAAGAATCACAAACACACATTAATGACTACTTGTTTAAGTACTAAAGTCGTGCTCACTTATAAATTTCTCACTCGTAATCATTATAATAACTAATACTATATCCTGCCTTAAGCAAAGGGAAAAGGGAGATAGGTAACAGATTTTAAACAAACCCTGACGAAAACTGCTCTCCAAGGTAATCACTCGTAGGTTAATTTTATGAACGAAAAAAGGAAGTATGTATGGTGCGATTTAATGTTTCGCAAGAGCTATTAGTCCAGTACACAGAAACATCAAATGAGTAACAATAAATAAAACTCTCGATTACGAGAGGGGACTAATCAAAAGTTTAACATAAGAAAAAATCTTCATAATCATTACAAGTGAAGGATTCTGTTTATGATCTAGATCACTACTGGTAGAAGAGGTTAGCAGAAGAAAAAGGCAGAGAGTTCAAGTAATACTCTATATCTCGTGTCAGAAAACTATCGTATATTTGAGTCCACATCCAAAAAACAATAATATAACAAATCGATCAGCCTGTAAATAAAAAGGCAGGAAAGACTTAGTATTCGAGGTATACTATGGATTCAGATAGTGGTAAGGGCCAATCAATCACGCTAAGCTATCTCGCAGCAATAGAAATGAAAAGCTAATCACAAAAGCTATTAGTGAATTTAACCTAACCAGATCAAATAGGTAATAAGGTAATCTAAAAGGTGAACATTCGATAATCTGTATCGATATACAATGATTGATTCTTGTTACATTACCAACCCTCGATATTTTAAGAAAAAAATAAATTCAATTTGAATTTATTTCCACAAATAAGTACAAATCATAAAAATGAAATCAAACAACGTAAAATCGCGAACCTCTCCATCGAACACAGTATGTACGTAAGGATAGGGATCCACGTTTGTCCTATTCGTGGAAATAGGTGTAAAGTACAAATCCTCTAGATATGCGAGACATACATATTCAAACGGTATAAGTCTTAAATTCTGCTTGCACTTAAACCAAGGAATAACTTTAGTTTTCTCAATTTTAAGAGAAATAACAAATGTTTAGGAATACGAGTCGTCTACATAATTCTCTACTAATGTACTAACAATAGCCAACTCAAAAAACTGGATTCCAAGTTGTCAGGATCTATTCGAAATCATTGTAATAACAACGCAGGAGATGAGGAGCACTTCAGTCTTCACCACTGCAAATATCTACCTGCCCTATAGGACGTCTGTTGGTGTACTATCGCATTTTCAGTAATAGTAATACATTGAGGAGCGAAAATGCGGTTATTCTTCATCTTGAGTTTATTAATCCTTGACCAAATTCATAGGTATCTACAATTAACGCTCACTCATACCTGTATAAACTATTATCTTACACTTACAAAAAGGCTGTCGATTTTATAGGACATGATCTAACTTGGCGACTGAAAGTACACATCAATTCTACCCTCTGAGAACAGATCCACTGCAGATAAACTCCTTCCGAGCTATAGGGTCCTTCCAAATGTGACTCTTGAAAAGGGTAAGATCCCGTTATTTTTACCATGTCACTTCAGATTGGAATATCAAATAAAGTGATGGTTAAGCCACGCCCCATGGCTATTGCCACTAAGTATTAACAAGTAATTTCTACGAGGAACAAAAAGATATATGAAAATTATCCAATCAGTTAAACATTATCATACAGCTTGCAAAAGAACAAGTTCAATTTAGTCAGAAACATATGGAAAACTCTAAAAATCATCTTGGGTTCGTAACCATTGGTGCATTTTGCAAGTGTAGAGTATTTTAATCAATCCAAACCTTGGGAACATCAGTAAATTTTCTCTACAGTCACTGACAATGCCAGGTATCCTTGAAATAACGCTTCCCCTACACTAATTGCATTATTCAGGGAGTCACCTATTACAAGGTTCCCAACGCCCTGACATAAAGATGGTCTCAAATGATAAAAACAGCGCCCACTATTCAGACATATCTTACTGTTATCGAAGGAGTTTAAATAAGCGGAGTTGTCTCGGAACTATTTATCCGAACATTCATTGTAAATCAATCATATACCATGTTATGCAGTATATGTCTGACACCGGTGAAGAGCTGTAAGTTAATCCAACGAATAACATAGAAACGCTATGTCACTGCTAAAGTAAGATTTCAAGTAATGTTGTGCCATTGTAAGTTAAGGTATGGTCAATTTGCCTTGCTATTAAATTATTCACGATTTACATCGATGATTATGTTATCATGGTAACTTCATGCACATAGTTTTACTCCATAGTTGAAACAACTAAATACAATCCTTTTGCTTTACGTAAGGATAAAGGCAAGCGAGTGTTTTGCTTATCTTTAACCATATTCAAATGCAAATCCATATACATATTTTACTGATATAATTGATTTCTATAGGTAATCAAGGACAGCATCTACATTCTGTATTCTGGAACGCCCTCTACGAAATCGAGGCCGGGCTTATTTTCCAGTTCTATTAGTAGACTTTACAAAGGGGTACAAAAGGCAAGGGATTACACTTGATAAGGACCTGAAGATAATATTATATTTGGAAGACATATTTTAGATCTGTATAAACTTAGTGTGACCAGATTTGTAGAATCATGTGACATCCTACGAAGGTTTTGTGCGAGGACAAGTTAGTGGTCGACCTAAAGATTCACCCCTTAGAGCTGCCGCCGAGAACTTCTGCGATCAATTCTCTCGGACAGTACTATATGAAGTCAGCCTTTACGCTCTCTCGCTGTGAATTCACATTCAAAAGAGATAGTAACGCATTGTTTATACATGTAGCGGTATGTGGCTCGTGTTGTGTTGCACTAATTTGCGCGAGTTAAGTTAGATCCATATACGTGAGATGAGGAAAAAATACGGATTGAGAAGTGTGGACTTTGAACTCAAGGACACAAAATTAGGGAATATGCTATGTTATTCGTGGTTAAAATACAAGAATGACATAGGAGTTCCATTTACGTTTCGAAGTCTCCATGTGTAAGTCCTTCCTCTAGGAGACACTACATATAAACTAGATGTAGGCAGGTAAATCCAACTCAACATAATATACACACTGATTGTATTTGCTCTCCAGCAACATCATAACCGAGCAGGAGTGTGATAAAAATCCACACTGGTTAATGCAATTAAAAAATCTCCTCTTTTATATCAACGATACATATTAGAAGCACCAAACACTGAGAGAATGGTCTAGTAAGGGAGTTTCAACATCGTCATGCGCCGGTACTGGAGCCCTCCCAAAGAATTATGTAAACAAAGGATGATCCGCATAGAGTATCGCTAAACTCGACCATAGAATGTAAACTACGACCCCATATGGCAGAATGTAAGAGCCAATTCGATAATCCTCGTAATTGAAAGGTTCTAACTTTACCAGTGGGTTGAGCATCATTCAATTCAATTGCAGTGTATAATCAACACACCAAGACAGTTTCTAAGTTTTTCATAAATCCTAAAATTTAACAAAAAACACAGTTGATTAACGAAAATCAAGTAGCCTAGCAACAAAGGCCAGAGTAATCACTTTTGCAAAACAAAACTTCCATTGTAATAACTTCTTATAGTATTAAAGTCTTGATTATAAGGTCGAATAGAGATAAGAAGTATGTCGAGGCTACGCTTTTAACTCGCTATAGAATTAACTACAGGTAAAAGAAAATGAATACTAAATACTGTGTATTTCTTAAATTATCTAATACAATGAATCTTAAGAGACTGAGCACCATTAGAAAGGAGGCATATTAGGGCGAGAAGGTATCCAGTTTCTTTTATCCCGACTGTTATGCACCGCTCAGTATACAATCTACGCTACGAGAGGAACACTAAAGGACTAAAAGTAGAGAGACTGATGCGTAGGAGAATATTTATCAGATGTTGTACTCCGGCCTAAAGATCTTCTACAATAAAGAAGAAACAAAGAAAGCCACAACACACAGCGGAATCTCACACACACTCTCGCGCAGAAAATAGGAAAATGAACAACGTACTCACAAACGCATTTTAGGAGATAGTGTGTCTATCCAGTAAACCGGTAAGATCAAAAAATTAAAGGCGTTTATCTATATAGGGTGACAATTTCATTACGTCAAATCCCTTGGTATTGACTTACGGATTAAAACTAATGCTGTGATTTCCCTGTCTATTGAATGACTATTAGTATTCTGATATGGTCATACAAGAAGTATTATATGACTCCTGAGAACATTTGGGAACCGAGATGTATCACGCTCAGATCTACATTAAAGCTTCAAGTTAGCATTGTTGTACTTCGACCAAAACGGGGACATATATTACCAGCTAGAAGAGCTCACTCGT
The DNA here is from genome assembly GCA_903981925.1 of Ostrea lurida. Lineage (NCBI taxonomy): Eukaryota > Metazoa > Mollusca > Bivalvia > Ostreida > Ostreidae > Ostrea > Ostrea lurida. Next base: position 8,696 of record CAJDSM010105048.1, read on the forward strand.
AGGCAACCGTTATTCTGGAACTTTTCTAAGTCGCATACTCTCTTATAGGGCTCAGTTACAACCATTATGCTATGTGAGTAATGATGTCAGTTTACGGATTCGGTCTAACGATCTATGGTGATAGACGGATGTCTAGAATTAGGGGTCTTAACTAACATTTATAAGCCCAAAAAACCATTGAGTGTCTACAAGGACAGGAGACAACAAGATTCCAGTTATAAATGAAAAATGACCACGTCCCTTCTCACACACGCCTTCTTCATCCGCTTATCCAAACTTGTGTTTGTAGCAGAGGGTGATGGGGAGAGGGGGTATAAATTTATGATAAAACGCTCTCTACCATGAGCCTCATACCAACTTAAGTTTTAATGTAAGGAAATATGAATTATGGAATTGACAAGAGAATTAGGGAGGAGTTAGGGGATTGGTGGTTTCATGAGGTAATTTCCGAAACTTAAATCATCATCTAGTGGATAATCATAATTAATAGTGAATATGCAGGCTCAAAATCATACAAATAGTGTATTGGTACCCAATTTCAATTTGCTCTTGAATGTCTTTTATTGGCTAATCCCGGTAGCTCTCTCTGAAATTAGTCAAGTTATTATCATGGGTTGTGGGGATAATGGCTAAATCAGTTTAAATATAGGGCAAACATTTATTAATTTCTCATTAATATCATTTATGTATGTTGATGAAAGATTTTCCATATCTTGATAGAGCGAGTGTAAACTCTGAAGGAACATTCCTGTAGCGTTACAGCGAACTGGAACATAGAGGATACATGTGCATAAGTCATCTTCCTTATTATGTAAAGTTGAGCTGTTATATTAAATGTGTAGAGAGTGTTTGACCAGCTGCATTTTACCGAGATTATCCTAAATTGATCTATTAAGAGAGGTATGTTTGAAATATTGCATATAGAAATTTCATAAATTCCTTAGCTCTTCACTGGGGAGAGTTATTATGCAATTATTATTTTTATAAAAATATTGGTAATGAGTTCTCTGCATTGCGTTTAACGAACGTTTGTGTGGATATTACCTTTCATGGGCGTTATGTTGACGTCAGACGTTTGTACGGGATTTATTGGGCCATGGTAAATGCATCGTTCTAATCTGATTTATAAATATAATCTAACCCACAATCAAAAACACCATAAGTAATAAAGCGCGCATCAGATGTAAGGACAAAATTTGCATTTAATATAAATGGTATACACAGATAAGGCTTTAGATTGGAATGAGCAGCCATTCACTCACTGTACTATTCTTGGTGCTCCCATTTACAACCTCACTGTCGAGTATGTACGTGGATTATCTCTTTTGCAATTTTCAACATAATATATATATAAAAGAACATAATGCAGGCGAAAGTCTCGACCCGGTAATCCAAGTATCAAACGAAATTTGTAAAAGATGATAGATGCTCTTAGTAAATATCGATACATTTTAGAAAATTAAAGCGTATAGGGGAATTTAATCCTATATATTTGTTGGGGGCCAGATAAGTACACATTTATGAGTATCATCCGAAAATAACTAGTTATTTAGAATCCTGGTAGATAGTGTATGGGCATCTAGGTACGCGAGAACATAGGTCCAATATTTCCTCAAGGAGCATCGTTTTCTGTCACAGATCTTTTTTATCTTTTATACAAATATTTGCCTACATCTCTGGTTCTAATCTCTATTTCTCTTCAAACAGATGCTAAAGAAAAAAATATATATAAACAAACAAGATCGACGCGATGATGCGGCAGGAAAAACGAAGTAGTTAATGTAATATTTATTAAGGAGAATCGTAGTAGACCTCAACATGTTTTTTTGCTTACAATAGTATCATAATTATAAACGACGGCTGGTCTAAACATCTTGGGAACCCGAACTCAGAGAGTACCTGAGCCAATATAACCATACCATAATCATTTATATCCTTTACCTATGCTACAAGTTCAAAAAATAATTATAAGATTCCTACCCAAATAGCCACGATATTCACCGTAGTTTAAAGATTTAAAGTTTAGAGTATCAAACAATCATAAATGAAAAACATATGCCACATTAAGACAATTGAGCAAAATTGGGGAATATATTCTTCCGCATTATTCAGACTGTATATGCATAATTTGGTTTTTGACCCAATTTGGGGACATAATATATTTACGGTGAGATTTGTGTTCTGTTCGCAACTGTCTAAATGGGGGGTTACTCTCTCACAAGACAACCAGGTATTAAATACAGGAAGGAAAGGTAGATGAACCAAAGTAGTAGCAACTGATTTACTTACGGGTGAAAAAATATCCTTTGAGATATATAGAGAAGAGATTGGTAAATTAGAATATAATGTTTCAGCATTCCTGTAACAACGAAGAAATATTCAAAACAATATCTCTCATAAATATATGCGAAAATTACTCGCGTGACGTGCATCATAGCTCTCATCTTGTGTGCATTCCTCTACCACTACAGAAAACAACAGTAACGCACGGACTAATTCAAATTTTTAAAAATAATTCGTAACAGTGAACAAATTGGAATTATAAGAATTAAATTCATCCTTTTTTGAAGAATTTATCGATGTGTAAACTCTGAACATTTTCACTCACAAACTTAACATAAAAAGTGCTTTGCACTTTTATTCAGTTTGTGAGTAAAATGTCCAGAGTTTACACGTCGAGAAAATTCTTCAAAAAGGATGTTTAATCCTATAATAACCTTGCATCCCAAACATGAAATTGACTAATCAGAGAGCTAAGGATACAATAAAATTAAAATATATGTAAACATTTGTTATTTGATGCTATTCATTAATTAATTTGAAACTAGATGAATATATTTGGAATGAGCAGGGAACTTTTATCAAAATTATACCCCCCCCCCACCCCTTGCAACAATTGAAGGGGAGAAGGGAGGGGAGGTTATTACTGGAATCTGGTTGTCCGTCTGTAGACACAATGGTTTTGGGCTATAAAGTGTTTAGCCCTAAGCTCTCCAACCTAGATCTAGAGTCACCATATCATGCATATGGTCTACCAATGGGTCAAAAAGTCAAAGGTCAAGCACAACATGGACATGGGAGTACATGTAGCAAATATGGTTTCCGGGCTCAGGAGGCATAATTCATTCTACCATGAGTTACCATATCATACATGTAACAGAATCAACATATATCGATACAGATTACGTAATGTTTTCACCTTAGATACCTTTATTTTGATCTGGTTTGGTTTAAATTCCTAAAGCTTTGTGATACTTTCATTTCTATTGGCGAGATGTTAGCTGTGATTTGATTGGCTACCACATCTGTATATATACTCGAACACTCTTGCTATTCCGGTGAGTTGGTGGCAAAGTTCGGTAGAACTGGACCTTCTCCTCTACTCTTCTAGGTTAGTCTAAATTCTGTATTAGATATTTGAACAAGTATTTAGTATCATTTTCTTTACTGGTTAATTTCAACGTTAAAGTCCACTACTCCTTTTTGTAATATTTATAGGTTATTTGAATATACTCTTCCTTTGTAGGCAGTTGTTAATTATTTTGTTAATAAATTTATGAAACTTAAACTGTCTTGTGTGATTCATGATTGAATTGAGGCACCGGAACCTCGTATCAAATGAACTGGGTTTAAAATGGGAGTTAGATAGAGGGATCTCCTATTACATAATTTTGGGGGCTCGTCCGGGATACGAGTAATCCGTTGCATCGTTCGTCATGGCTCATGCTGAAGTATTATCCACATTATTTCAGCCCGGTTGGAGTGGCAAAACAAGGTTTATTTGGTGATTAATGAAACTGTTAGTAGTTCTAGAGAAGCTATGGAATCTCCAGTAAAAGACCAGTCATGGTCTGTTTACCACGACAGCTTCTTATTTTTCCTTAGTTCAGCCCCTCAACCGCTTTTTCAGTACTGGTTCCTATTCCGCGCATCAGCCCACACGTCCAACACGTTTTCTTTTGAACGCGAGCAAGCATTTATAACGCCGAGAATATCGCAGAAGTTCCTCGTGCGGCAGTACTAAAGTGGAACCTCAGGGGACACTGCCGCAACGCAATGCATTTTAAATCGGTCGTTATACTTTTCGTCCTTTAGACCGCCTACTGTAAAGTCTACATAATAGACTGGCAACCCCTCGAGCGGCCGATAGATGCGTCTCTTGATACCTGACTATAATCAGAATTATTTTGCAAATTTTAATGCACCCGTTTTCCTCTGCAAAATTTTAGTTGATGATATGCGAAGTATATACAATACTCGAGAGCTGAATCTAGCAGGACTGATTTAGAAAGCGTTTCAGTTACGCTGGTAATTACAGCCTTACTACCGATATTTGGGAAGCAGAAACCTCGCTTTTAAAATCTCGTAACAGAGTGTGTGAATGTGGGGTTCTCATATTGAGAATCTAGCAGGGGTTGTGGGACCTTGTGGTGACTTCCTATAATGGTTGGGGAGGAGTTTATTTCAGAGGCATTGTCCTGCGATTTGGTTGTGTTTATCTTCCTAATGAGGTGGGAGGATTTATTTCAAAGACAAACTGTCTGAGCTGAAATGTTATGGTACCTTTAATCCCTGAATGTAAAGCATTCTGGCCAGGACGCCTATACGGAAGAGTTACTGAAGGTTGTATCGAGGGGGATCTTATGTTTTCAGCGCTCAGCAGATCATCCTAAAGCCAGAAGTGGAGAAGTTTCGTGGGAAGATCATGTTTGCAAGGATATCAAGGAAAGAAACGGTGTCTACACCACAGACGCAGCCAGGGATATGCAGGGAAGCTGATCCGTTCCGTTAAAATGATGTGTTGAACTGTTTGGTGTATATGTGACGTTATGTGCGCGTTCTCTTTTATTCTTATGAATAATTTGGTTTATACCTTTATATTATTTGCTTTTGATGACGATTTACGTAGGTGAAACGTATGATTGATATTTACGTTGTTGATTTATTATTGTTTATTATGGAAAAAATTCAAAATGAATTTATTTTTTTTTAAAGAGGGGGGAATGTAACAGAATCAACATATATCGATACAGATTACGTAATGTTTCACCTTAGATACCTCTTATTTGATCTGGTTTGGTTAAATTCCTAAGCTTTGTGTATACTTTCATTTCTATTGCGCGAGATGTTAGCTGTGATTTGATTGGCTACACATCTGTATATATACTCGAACACTCTTGCTATTCGGTGAGTTGGTGGCAAAGTTCGGTAGAACTGGACCCTTCCTCCTAACCTCTTCTAGTTAGTCTAAATTCTTGTATTAGATATTTGAACAAGTATTTAGTATCATTTTCTTTACTGGTTAATTCAACGTTAAAGTCCACTACTCCTTTTTGTCATATTTATAGGTTATTGAATATACTCTTCTTTGTAGGCAGTTGTTATTATTTTGTTAAATAAATTTATGAACTAAAAAATGTCTTGTGTGATTCATGATGAATTGAGGCACCGGAACCTCGTATCCAAAATGAACTGGGTTTAAAATGGGAGTTAGATAGAGGGATCTCCTATTACAATACATATGGACTACTAATGGGATGAAGATGTTCCCTATCGAATTTGGGGTCAAAAGGTCAAGCGTACTGGACATTGCAGTGGGAATATGGTTTTCATCCAAAATCCTTGAACGGTTAACAACACCCTAAATGTGATATTGAAATGATATTTTTCTTGTGTATTTGAATTATATGATAACATGTGACAAAACACTCCATAAATCTAAATATGTTACTCAGGTGACCGTTAAGGCCTGTAGGCCTCTTCTTTATGAATATAATGTCTCTTTCTCCAAATTGCATATTTTTTGCCATTTTGACGTGCGTACTTCTTATATATCATTATACTTTTCATGATTGAATTACTCCAACTCTTTCAAGGTGTACTGAGCCACTATAGGTAATGGATGTTTTAGGAAGCAAAATTACCGACATATTAATGCAGTTATTTTTTTTACGGACATTCAATCGATATAACCCCACTCTCCTTTTTATTTTAAATAGTTACAAATGCGATTTTTTTTTTACTTTCCATCGAGAGTAAAAACAAAAGAAAGTAGTTTGTATGATGTTTTTTTGGGGGGTTGGGGCGAGGGGGAGAGCTGGCGGGGGTGAATTGAAAAAGCTGCATGAAGAGAACGACCAATGAATATCACACCCAAGAGTTTAGTTCTTTAAATATTTCGTGCATTTTGTGTATAGAGCAATTCAGCGAATGGCATGAAGAATTTCATGTCTCAGAATGCCTCGCGAGCCCGCTGATGCTAGTTTCTACCGAATGAAATGATAACATAAAAGTGAGCATTTTCCGGTATGTAATTATCATTTATTGCACACATATAACTTAAGTACAAAGGGAGCAGAAGTAATACAAATGTGTGCCAAACAGACCTCTGCCTAGGTCTCAGCTATATAAAATTGTATTAGCTGGTTACGGTGCACGTCAATGTGATTCATTTGCTTGTAAATAAAATTGAAAACATTAATTTTCTTTGTAGGATGTCTGGAAGAGCTACAAAATTCCTGGGGGACTTTCCGTAGGAAAGCAGGTCACTCTAAGGGGCCGAGCAAGCACTGAAGCGTGAGTACTAGACTATATAGGGAAATAGGGACTGTGTCAAAGTCGGATAAAAAGTTCAACATTTTGGAAATAAAAAATTACGTGTAGCTACAAATCCATTCATTATAAAAACCTGTAGTCTGGGGCAAAACTTTCTCAAATGAGCAAAATGATTTATAAAGTAAAACTAATATAGTTACGTAATATGTCCGATGTGTTAGCCAGGAGGTTTTAATTCAAATGGGACCTTACGAGATGTTGAAAGAAGTGAAGGGGATACATATATTATTATGTAAATCGCCCATTTGTAGTTGAAGGTAACATTGAAATTTCATGAGAAAACCATTGTCAACCAAGGAATATTTGTTTTATTACACCGAATGTCATACATGACATTGATTAGATATACGTACAAAAATACAATTTAAGTGAACCGAATTTCGTACGTTTAAAAACAAAAAGTTCAACTGAATTTCCCTTAAAAATAGATATAAGACAAAAGGCAATATGGTGAAATTCATCAAAATAATTAAGTTTGATTATAAAGTTAACTTATGTAAACATTATTATAATTCATAATTCGTTTTAAAAAATGTCATCTCCCACATTTAAGTCAAAATTTCAATCACCTGTAAAATGCCTTTTACTTTTTTAATTTGCAGACACTAGAAATTTCATTAAACAACATGATTAATTCAGAATAACAATTTTATTTTTGAATGGTTGACTTTAAAATCATTTCATTGTGACATTCAGATTTAGACTTAAGCTTAAGATGTTTCATGATCTTGGGGCCAGTTTGTCAAACAGCCTTGATATATAACAAATCAATGTATTATTTAAGAGAAAATGTCTGTGTATTGAAATTAATAAGTTTCATGGACAAAGAGAGATAACCGCTACTCATCAGGCTGAAAATGTTATACTGATTTGTAATTTACTCAATTCCAGTATGTATTTATTACTTCATAAATCATATCTACCATATCTTGCCAAATACACATGATGTGTAATATTTTGCATTATATAGTTATATTTGTTAGCGATATTGTGTGACCCAGGGTTATAAATTTGTTAAAATAGCTTTAAAAAAGATAAATAAAAAAAATTATAATAATAAAAAAAAAAAAATTAGAAAAAAGAAAATAAAAGCTTTAAAAGATTTCATTTTCAGCTAGTTCCTCAGTAAGGCTCATTAATTGGATTATCTTTCCTTCTAGGTGGTTACTGGTTTAAAATTTTGCACTGTTTTGATGTTCTGAAACATTAATTAGTTTTAGAAATGTTAATTTTGATGAGTAAGAAACACGTAACCTACTAATAACTAATAAACAAATATATATATTAAATTTAGGGTAGCCCGTATAAACATTTTCCCAAGTGAAAAATAAAACAGGGAAATTATGTCAATGTCATTTATCATCTTAATGAAAATATGGCGATTTTGATTTGCTGAAAAATTCGTTTGATATCTTTGTCAAAGGAAACCAGTATCTTTCCAGCTCTCCTAAGTGCACACCTACATGTAGCTTGTCCATTGTTCAACGTTTCATCCATCACAGTGCAGCATATATATGCGTGTCCTCTTCCTTCATGTAAAGGTGAAGATAACGAACATTGATCAATCTCACAAGTCCTAATTGGAATAAAAATTACGAGTTGGGCAAACACGGACCACTGGATGTACGAGAGGTGGGATCAGCTTCCTAGGAGGAGTAAACATCCCGTCAACCGGTCACACCAGTCGTGAGCCCGTTATTTTAATAAAATAAACTGAGTAATCCGTAGTCAAAATTAGGGTAAAGAAAGGTCTAAAATTAGGTATGAAACACATCAGAGAGCATCTGTCGCAACGGGAGTTTGTATTGGCAAACTAGAACCTCATAATGACCATAGAATTTACGAAATGCTGACATTAAACGTGACTGTTGAAATCCCTGTAACATCCACTTTGTTTGCTATTAGCCTTCCTTAATTTAAAAACTGATTATACACAGAACAAGCTCTTGCGTATCGAATCAGTTGATACCATAATTATGCAGGTGATGATGGAATGCTGCTACATAAATGTGGGAAGTTGGCGATGGAGAAGTTAAAATCACCCCGTTTGTCATAAAGTTGAGTTGCTAGCTATAGTTAATGTCTATGTTCAATAAATATCTAAGTACGAATCAGATGTGTAATTCGAGTTCACTGCGATATATCGACTCGACAGTCGACACACGAATGAAAATTACAATAGATAAAACGTTGTTGACATATCTAAATGTTGAGTTAAAGGACACAGCTAGATAGTTTTCTCCTGTAGAAGCTTTTGAATAAATTCTGCCTCGTAAGAATATAAAAACAGGCCCGCTAACAAAGGAGCACAATTCGTGCCCTTGGGAATTCCAACATACTGTTGGAAGACCTGATCACCAAAGACTACGAAGACGACGAACTCTGGCATCGTTTTAATATCAACTTCAGAGTGCTTAAAGATATTTCTTTGATGACTAATCACGAGATATGAATATTTCCTTTTATCTTTCAGATTTAACTGTCTGTAATGTTTAACTCTTTTAGAAATGCAAGTTTCATGAACTTTGAAACATTAATCTTCTTAGAGGCGATAAATATTCAAATTGTACTACTGTCCCTGTTCTTTTCATTACCTCCCCTAGCATCTATCTCTCTCCGCATCCTTATCGGGAGGTCGTCAGTTCCAACCCCGCTCGTCCCATGGTCATGTCAAGCCTAAAACGTAGAAATAGTAATTGATTCATCGCCACGCCCATTTTCTAGTCCCTTCGGATTTCTATGTACGGACGCGGTTTCGTCCGGGGACGACGGTAATTGTCGTTGGAAACGGTGGATGCCGTTGTTCCTGAGCAGGGGGACGTGAAGTGGACAATATAAAGGGAACTTATACTGTCCCGCTAGGTACATGTAGTTAGCTTTTTTGGCAATGTGGTAGTATCTCTTGATCACGCAAGTTAAGCAACAGCGAGCGAGGTGAGCACCTGGATAGGTGACCGCTACACGTTACAAAATGGTGATAGCATAGCTAGCGATTCTGGTGTTTGGCGGGCCTGCTTCAGGTAGAGTCTTTTCAGAACTCTGGGACTCGTAGGGAAACGGTGCATGTTGTTGCTGAAGACGTGCCAACCATTCAAAGAGGACTCGTGCTAAGTTTCAAGACGAAGCTTCCCTGAGTAAAGGGCTGTGTAGCGGACAGTTTAAGAAGGAACATATAGCCTACTACTTTGTTAGTGAGCTAGCTTTTTATGCTCCCAGAATCTTTGATTCGGGGGCATATAGTTTTTGGTCTGTCCGTTTGTCTGCAAAAACTTTAACATTGGCCATAACTTTTGAATTGCAAGTGATGAGACTTTCATATTACACATGTGTGTTCCTTATGACATTGTCAAGCCCTTTCTACTGGTACCAACATTTTTGACCTCCTGACCTTGACCTTGAAGTTTGACCTACTTTTCAAAAACTTAAACATTGGCCATAACTTTTGAATGGTAAGTGATAGATTTTTCATATTTCACATGCATAATCCTTTTGGCAAGCCCCTTTCACTGGCATGTGGAATCCGGGGGCATCAGTGTTTCACAAACACATCTTGTCTGGGGATGTGGTAGAGTCTCTCTTATGATCACTCAAGTTAAGCAGCGGCGAGTGCCATCAACACTACAACTTACATTACTCTTAATCAAGAATTACCACCATTTTGATTCCCGACTGATGGATGCATTCACGTACCTTTTCTACTGGTCTCATGATAGAAATCAGTCATCATAATGAGTCTCTCTTTATCTTTATCTCTCTGAATTCTTTGTAGAGTAATTCAAGACCAAACAGACTTCATTTAAAGAAAGTCTAGACCAGTAGAATTACAATATCGACAGTGACGTCTGATTATCGTGTATTGTCATACCTGCTACATTAGTTATAATATGTTTCCTCGACAGGTTCTCTATCAATTTTTCGGAGAGCGAAAATTTCCTTGATGGAAACGCCCTCTTCCACTTTGTACCGCGTCCCTCGGATGGTGATGTTGCGCGGAACTCTCATATCGACGGATCTTGGGGCTCAGAGGAAAAGGACCAGCCCCACTTTCCTTTCGACGCAGGGAAATCCTTTACGGTCAGGATAGACGTCAGAGAGGATAGATACGTCATATATGTCAATGGCAAACATTTTGTGGACTTTCGTCACCGGATGGACTTAAATAGAGGTCGCTATTTGATCTTGTCGGCGGAAGCGGAGTACTATGACGTAGTCTTCCACGAGAGACGTGTAAGTTATCACTGAATTCATTCTCTCGTCTGTCTGGAAAAGAAGCATAATTGATTAACAAACAGGCTAACGGACAGGTGATTTAAAGCATCATATCATAGGCACCTTTTCATAAACAAGTTCAGATGCAAAAATATAAATACAAATTCTCATGGAAAATTATATATGATTGAGAAACGGCTCGTATGCCGTTTGCACTGAATTGTTTTTAACAAACGTGCTATGTCCATTCTGACTACCAGATCAGAGTGATACACTAGGAATCTGTGATTATCCTAATAAATTATACTGCTCTGTAGATTGCTCCCTACCAGTCCCCAGTCCCTAATGGAATGACGGTCGGGAAGACATTTCGAATTCGTGGAATGTGCACCGATGAAAACGGGTATGGAACATTCTTAAATGACAAAAGTAAACTCAAAAGTAAAATATTGCGCTTTACAACCAAGGAAACAAATTGATAAATAAATGAAATGAAATGCCAGTATTTTGAAAATATGACAATACCACACATGTGTTATGTTTTGTAGATGATAAACTTGTTTTTTGTTGTTGTTGTTGTTGTTGTTGTTGTTGTAGATTTTCAATCAATTTCAAAGACAATGCGGGCAATTATTACTTTCATTTTAATCCACGGCCTCGAGATCAAGTCGTAGTGAGAAACGCCCATCTCGGTTCCTGGGGAGGAGAGGAAAAAGAGGGCCCAGGGTTTCCCTTTAATCCCTGGCAGTTATTTGATGCCTCCTTTGTGTGCTTGGAAGACAGATTTTCAGTATGTATAACCCGGAAATAAAGGATAGGGTAACAGTTACATATTAACGTGATGACTTTGACTTTGCAATCCGTCACTTTCCTTTTCTATGTAGTAATGTACCACTATCACCTGCTTATCGTGTGTATGTCTCTCAGTTGATTCGATACGCAAAAGCATGCCATGCGTAGAGAGACTTTTTAAAGAGAAGCCAACTTAACAAAAAGGTTGATTTTGCAGGGTTATAACGAATCTCGTTTAAAAGTCATCATTTCGCCAATTCTACGGTCGTTATAATGACCTTGTTTGCGATTACAAATTATCACTAAGTTATATGTTGACTGATTTGTTTCATACCCTTTTATAGACTGTCATTTTCGTACTAGATTTGACGACGGGTAACCTCTTTTACTTTGTTTCGACTACGGGCTCACGGCGGTGTGGACCGGTCAGCAGAGGATGCTTACTCCTCATGACACCTGATCCTACTTCGCTTTTGTCGGAGGTCCGTGTTGCCCTACACTCGATTTTAACATATATATGTTTTTTGGGACTATGATTATGTTTTACTTCGCCAATTTATACTCAGATATGATTGATATGTACCTAAATTTTGGATTTGTAAAGGTCTTTGTAAACGACGAGCACTTCACAGATTTCGCACACCGAGCTGACCTGGCCTGTATTTGCGTCCTGTCGCTAGAGGGCAGTATCACCTATCAGGATGTAGACTGTTCAGAGACCAAGGTATCATTCTTCATTCAGAATTACAGGTCATATGTCTATGAAATGAAATTGCAATTGTTAAGCCGTTTTTCATACACTGATTTGAGTACGGATTGCTCTGTTTACCTGGGCTCACAGCGGGTGTGGCCCTTACTTCTCTAAGGTACCTGATCCCACCTCTGGTGTGTCCAGGGGTCCGTGTTTGCCCAACTCTTGTTTTTGTATTCTACATGTATTTGGTATTTACGAGATTGATCACTGTTCGTTATCTTTGCCTTTACTTCTGACACTTTACTTTTAGTAGTATCGAGAGCAGAAACGGCGAAGTTGATACAAAAAAGTTGAACACATTGGGGTGGGGGTCGAGGTGGGATGGGGCAATTATTACTTGTTTCTCCAATTTGTTTGGTTTGTCTTGTGTAGAAAAAGAGAGAAAAATGCTGAGTATTGCACATCCGTATATTTTTCTCTGATTTTCTCTTCTGAACATACAGGGTGCATAACAACTTCAATAAAGGGGACTTGGAAACTTTATACTTGTATACAATGTACATGTCATATGCATTGGGAGACATTCTTTCTAACGTTCCTGTGTTTGTGGCAGTCAATCTTTGATTTTGTGTGTTCATGATAGACAATCTTTGATGAAGTTTGTGTGTTCGGTTTAGGGTGAGCAAATGGTGAAAGAAGTGGACTCCGGCTTGGAGTGTGGCGACATCTATGAGTTTCATGGAAAAATGAAACCGTCCGCCGAAAGGTTTGTCCGAACGACTTCGTGGATTTCGATATATAAATGTAGTGATAACTTCACGCCACTTTGAATCACTTCAATTTGCAGGTTTGCAATTGACTTCATCAATGGAAGTGATGGAAGTGATGACATAGCCTTTCATTTCAATGCCAGACGAAGTGAGGGTCAGGTGGTCATGAACAGTCGTTTAGGAGGAGCATGGCAGGGCGAGGAGAGAACAGACCTCCATGCCGTGTTTGATACAGAAAAACCATTCGAAGTTAGAATAGTCACCAAAAAGAAGAAATTCAAGGTAACTCACTAGCTATGTTTTAAGGACATGTATTACAATGGTGGTCTCTTAGTCACATAGTTAAGTTTGATTAATAAAATCTTTTAATTTCTATCTGTCATTGTACATATATCTGTCTTCCCAAATGTAGGTATTTGTCAACGGAGAGAAATTTTGCAAATTTAGAATGCGCTCAGATGTGGAAGACATCCGGGCTATTCAAGTCAACGGCGATGTCTTCATCCAAGACACTTTTTTGATGAAGAAAATGGTATGTCTGTCTGCATCTCTCTCTCTCTCTCTCTCTCTTTCAAATTATTTTCCCAAATATACCTGTTGTTCCCTTTCTAGGAGCAGCCAATCAGAGAACAGGTACCTTTTGAATTGGAAGCTGGAAGTTGGGTCATTATACGTGGCATTCCCAAAAAGCGTTGGTCAAGGTTATGTATAAATAGCAATAAGTATGCAATAATTTAACCACTTACCGCTTTCAATCAATCACCCCATCATGTACCCGTTTTGGTCTGTTTACTACAGGTTCAATATTGACTTTATGTGTGAGAATGGGGACGTTGCTTTCCATTTCAATCCACGTAAAGACCAGAGCGAAGTCGTGCGGAACTCCAGGCTTGGCGACTCTTGGGGTGAAGAAGAGAAAGAGGCTCCCGACTTCCCTTTCGAGGCACGAGACACGTTTGATGTGGTGTTTTACGTTGGAGAGGACAAATTCGTTGTAAGTTTAAAATATTGTTAATAGCTATGGAGATGAGTTTCATATTGCAGAATATTTTTTTTGCTACGATATAGTAATTTTGATCAATTGAATATGGTAAGAATACTTGTGCAGTATATATATTTGAATGGTATTGATTTTGAATATATCAAAGACATAAATGCACTTTAATAGATTAAGGTCAGTTGTTCTACGCATTGTATAACTCGTATTGTTTCCTACTCAATGGATATAATGTATCCCCACAGACCTTCCTGAACGGCAAGTCTTTCATAGAGTACCAACACCGCACCCCGATTTCGACGATCAGTCATCTGTGTATTGGTGGGGACTGTCTTTTCTACGAACCAGAATTCCAGTAGTACTAAGGACATCCACTACACACGCCAAAGTACCCGCTGACTTAGGTCACTAGATACGTAGCATCGTCAACTCTCGCGCTTTTAATTTGTTCAATCCAATGGATGTTAGATGGGCAATGGTTTTCCTTCATCACAAAAATGGATGTGTTTACCATCAAACATATATAGTTGACAGCCCTGTGAAAAGTACCCTGTAGTGAATTCATAACTACAAAGTACAACACGCTATAATTGTATCTACCAAATAATCCATCTCCAGCTTTATAGCTTTTTATTTTGTATCATATTAGCTTGTGATAAAAACATTCGGATGTGTGTTTCCTGAATACTCAGTTCATTTATCACACATACACGCACGCAAACGTTTCCTAGATATTTTTTCTGCTGGTGATATTGTAATCTTTGAATTAGAATAAACAATACTAACAAAGATACTGTTTATATTTTAAATCGATGAATATAATCCTTTTGCATAGTGTAATTACATACCTAGTAATTTTTATGTCCCTTGATTCACTTCGGTGACCTATTGCTATGTATTCATTTGGCGACATGTAATTATACGACGTTGGTATTGGACATCTCCAGCTTCTTCTCTTGAATNCTACATGTATATGACGTTGGTATTCTATTGGACATCTCCAGCTTCTTCTCTTGAATGGCTAAACCATTTATAACCAATTTTGATATATTGCATCTATGGGTAAAGGGGAAAAACAGATGTGAATTTTATTGGGTGGGCAANTTATTGCATCTATGGGTGAAGAGGCAAAACAGATGTGAATTTTATTGGGTGGGCAATTGAAATTGATGCAGTCTTCAAATAGCTTCTATATACATCACGTAATGTGAAATCAAGACCCCTTGTTCAGACACCATGGTAGGGCTAAGTAGGTCAATATAATCGCCACCTTTATCCCTGGACATCTAACAGTCGAAGTTTTAGCATGATAATAATAAGCAATAAGCCCTCTACAAAGATTGTGAAACTCATTACTCCAAGATGCAGGTCCCACCTGGGTGGGGATAAATTGGTCATGTATTGAAAATGCATTAAATTTTTCTGAATATGAAGAAGATAGCTTGTTCGCTTGATTGCAATGAGTTCTAAAGCCTCTAAGAAAATTGTGAAAACATGGCCCCGGAGTTTAAGTTCCACAGTGGGGCTAAGTTGGTTATATTTTGAAAATGCATTACAGATTAGAAAATGTATTCACTTCTAGACATCAAGCTTTCAAACTATTGCTATGATTATTACGAGTAATGATAGCTACATCTATACCAAAAACGATGAAATTCATGGCCCTTGGGTTCAGGGTCCAAACCCCAGAGTAAGTTGGTCATATAATAAAATGCATTCCAACTTAAAATTTTTTATTTACTTCTGGACGTCAATGAGGCAAATTGTTTTCAAGTCTACATTCAATATCTAGCCCTCTACCAAGAATGTGACATTTATGATCTTCTCCATCGTCACCTTCCCAAATTTATGTAGCAATATTCCATCACCTGCATATGGTGTGTATGTTTCTCAACTTATTCGATACGCAAGAGCTTGTTCTGTGTATGATCAGTTTTTGAATCGAGGCAGGCTACTTACAGACAAGTTGTTGCAGGGGTTTCAACAGTCGCGTTTCAAGGCAGCATTTCGTAATTTCTATGGTCGTTATAACAATTTAGTTTACCAATATGACCTATCATTGAGTCAAATGCTGTCTGATGTGTTTCATAGCCATTGTTAAGCCGTTTTTCACACACTGATTTGACTACGGATTGGTCCGGCTAGCTTATCAAGACTATGGGCTCACGGCGGGTGTGACATGTCAACAGGGGATGCTTACTCCGCCTAGGACCTGATCCCACCTCTGGTGTGTCCAGGGTCCGTGTTTGCCCAACTCTTGTTTTTGTATTCTATTTAGGGCTTACGAGATAGATCAATGTTCGTTATCTTTGCCTTTACATCTAGGAATCATGTACCAAGGAGGGGATAAATTAGTCGTATACATTTGTACGTGTACATTTTTGTTATTGAAAATTCTATAGAAAATCTCTTCTGTTAACGAACCTCAAGAAGATGAATTGTTTGTGTGATTATGATGAGAAGCGTAAATTTTTTACTCACCCATAAAGGGGATCCTAAAATTATCAACTGTGCACGATACGAATCTATTTGCAATCAGTAAGGAATACCTTTACAATTTTATGTATTATTAAGTAAGAAGATGTGGATATTTAACAGACACCCCAAATGCTCTCATAAGGGATCAAGATAATATAATAATCAACGCTGTCATCGTTCACGTGAGCCAAATTTTCAAAATATAAATTATTTACATGGCACGGTTCGTCGTTAAAATCCTCATCATCCTCATCTATAACCGACGGGAGGGGGGGTCGTGCTGGTGTGCGAAAGAATACTACACTGACTCATCTTGGTTTGGTTTGAACATATTTTATTGTAATTAAATTACAAAGGGATCGGGCACAAGTTCTAATGACTTAGACCACCCTCTCCCTATATACATGATAAACAAATAATACAATGTGCTTTTATAAAATGCATGGTAAAAAAAACCCCAAAAAAACAATATTTCAGACATGGCATCTAATTAACTTCTAGTATATGCCTGTTATACATTGATAGTACATACATGTAGGTGTCTCCACACATATACGTATTTGATATTGATGTACATCATTAGAATTATTGATTAAATCGACAACTTTGTTTAATAAATATGTGTATAAGAGAGAAAAGATATTCATTTCCTCATTACTGAGAGAAGGGTCACCCACCCCCCCCGCCCCCCCCGGTCCACCCACAGCAGAACATGTGTTAGTTACAATTTTCAATATTGAATATTTGTTAAATAGTTCATATCTGGCATTTTTGTACTTGTTACATGAAAAGGAATAATGGTAGTCATCCTCCACTGATCCACAAGTGCATAAAGGCTGCCAATGATATTACAGCGAAATAAATCTTTATTAGTCACCTGAGTAAACTCAGGTGACCTATTGCCATTGGTCTTCGTCCGTCGTCGTGCGTCGTCCGGTCGTCCGTTAACAATTGAACATTTTTAACTTCTTCTTGATAACCACCAGTTCAATTCTTTTTTCAATTTGGTATGAAGCACTCTTTGGGACAAGGGGCACATACATTGTAAATTTCAGGTCTCTTGCCCCCTGGGCCTTGGGGGGCGGGCAAAAACTGCCAAAAGTGACAACTTTTCAATAAATTTTCTTCTTACAACCGCACATGTCTGAGAGAAACCAAATGCATAGTGATTATAGAGCAGGAAGGCCTTTACCAAAATTGTAAATTTGGTGATCCCCGGGTAGGGGTCTGACCCCAGGGCGGGGCCAAATTTGGTACATACTGCTTTAACATTCAACATTTTAACTTCTTCTTGATAAACACCAGTTCAATCTTTTCAAATTGTATGAGCATCTTTGGGACAAGGGGCACATAAATTGTAAATTTCAGGTCTTTTGCACCCTGGGGCCTTGGGGGCAGGGCAACCTGCCCAAAAGTGACTAATTTCAAAAATCTTCTTCTTTACAACCACACATGTCTGAGAAGAACCAAATGCACAGTGTGAAGAGCAGGAAGGCTTTACCAAAATTGTAAATTGGTGATCCCAGGGGTAGGGTTCTGACCCCAGGGTGGGGCCAAATTTGGTACATAATGTCTGTTAACAATTGAACATTTTTAACTTCTTCTTGATAACCACCAGTCCAATTCTTTTCAAATTTGGTATGAAGCATCTTTGGGACAAGGGCACATAAATTGTAAATTTCAGGTCTCTTGTACCCCTGGGGCCTTGGGGGCGGGTAAAAACTGCCCGAAGTGACCAATTTTCAAAAATCTTCTTCTTTACAACTGCATATGTTCCTGAGAGAAACCAATGCATAGTGATTCCAGAGCAAGGAAGACCTTTACAAAAATTGTTAAATTTTGGTGGCCTAGGGTAGGGGTTCTGACCCCAGGGGGGGGCAAATTTGGTACTATTGTCTGTTAACAATTGAACATTTTTAACTTCTTCGATAACCACCAAGTCCCAAGTTCATTTCAATATTTGGAATGAGTAAAGCATTTCTTTGACAAGGTGCACATACATTGTAAATTTCAGGTCTTTGAGGCACATTTAGATTCTTGTGTTACAAAGGCAATTTATTAATGGTACTTTAACTGGCTGTTTTGTAGATCTTGTATATACACAAGGCAATTTTTAAGCCAAGGTACCAAGTGGATGCATGCCTTGGGGGGGGGCAAAAACTTGCCCATGAAGTGGACAACTGTTTCACAACAAAAAATATCTTCTTTACAACGTGGGGGCACATAAGGTCTGAGGAGAATAACCAACACTTGATAGTAGTAAGAGCAGGAGCTTATACCTAAAATGGATAATTGTCTGGATGATCCAGGGGTAGGGGGTCTGGATGCC
>CAJDSM010105050.1:613-13069 GCA_903981925.1 Ostrea lurida
TAAGTATTTGTTGGTTCAAATGATTCATTTCATTTCGGTTTTTTGGTGAACCTTTTGACATGGACCACTCCCTGGGTTCCAATTCTTGCTTGGCTATTGCATCTGCTCCGGGTAGAGATATCATCGACAGGTCGTGGGTCAGATAATCGCTCTCTGTGTCAATGATAGGATCCGCCTGAGGGTTTATCGTTACTGGTGATTGTAAGCTCCACATCGCAGATAAGTGGCGTAGGGATTTTTACTCATTGACAGATATTTGGCCAGACTGATTAGAGATGTTACAAAGGAAACAGCAAGGAATTAGAATTGTCGGCGGGTGTGGGTTTTTTTTAGACTTCTTATAAGCTAATGGGCTCCAGATTCAACTTTTTGATGATTTTGGATGGTCGACATCCAATTGTCTCAATTATTCCGTGTAGACTTTTGTTGATTCACGGAAGGCGAGACTCCTTTATTCTTTAAGTTTCTTTTTTTTGTTTTTTTTTAGTTTGTGTCAGAGTCTATGATTTAATGTTTCAACAGGTGTGATTGAAGGAGCGGAGGCCAGTGGTCAACTAATAACCAGAGGCAGAGTTAAGCTCAAAGTCATTTAGAGAAATGAAGCCCTCCGTCTCAAAGATCTGATGAGCGAAGACTTTTTTTTATGTCAAGTGAGGGCCATAGATAAATATGTATGTGGTTAATAGAATATGTGCGGAGAATTTTCGTTGCTCCCCGTCCCACCTTCGGGTGAGCGCCAATCTAGGGGGCGGTTGGCCAAGACAAACGGAGTTCCGAGGTAGCGCTGCACCAATGGTGAGGTACAAGGAATAAACAATACCCTCAGATTAATAGTCCCCTGTGTTATCCTGCAATTAGATTGGACCCTTAGAAGCACCATATCGCTATTGATTAGGTAATTGGTTGAGTCCGTAGTTGATGTAAATGTTGGCCGGTGGGGCATTTGCGTATTGGAAAGTTGCGAAAAAAGGGACTATTTATTATATTTAAGGGGTGGTATGTCGCACCGGTGCCGGCCGCCCGTATATTGTTGCCCTCTGTACGGAACAGCGAATTGATATGCATTATTTTACTGTTGTACCGTCACCACCTCGAGATATTTCCACTCATATGGAGACGTCACCAGTTGCCTGGTGGAAGGTGCTACAACAAAATTCCCTAGCCTGTGGTCGGCACTCAGGGCCTAGTTTGTAGCCAGGGGAGGATCTTTGGTCCCGTGGCCCAGCAGCGCTAGCTGTGTATCATTCGGGGGACCCTCGGATTTCTCCGGTACTCAGGCGAATGACCGTCCCCAATTTTAGCTTTCGCCTCTACGACAGCGCTTTGAGGGGGCCCTGTGGCTGAAGGACCTATTCTAATCGCCGGTATCGCCCAATGGGATTTTACGACACCGCGGGCACCGGAGGTACCTAGTTCATTTTCAACACGGCGGGCAAAAAACAAATTGAATTCCGCTATGGCGATCGGTATATACACCTGATCAAGACACTTTTCAATTTAGCTTATCTCTATTATGTGTATCTTTTATGCCCCCTGATCAGAACGGATTCGGGGTTGGCACATTGTTTGTTTGTCCGTCTTGTTCCGGTTCTGTCTGAAATCTTTAAATCCGGCGGGGCCTAGTAGCGTTTTGAATGCGTAAATATAGGGGCTTTAGGAGTCAGAAGATTTCCAATATTGTTAGTGTTGTTTCCTCATATGAGCATAGTCTTTTGCCGTTTTGGTTATGGAAATAGTTGGTCTACCTATTCTGGTGAGCGTGCGATAGCGTTTGTGCGATAGAGTTTATACCAAAATTTTTGAGCCTCCCTGACCCTTGACACTTTGAATATTTGACCTACTTTTCAAGAAACTTAACCTGGTCGTTATACCCCAGTTTTTGAAGTGATAAGATCTAGGGCTTTTGTTATGTATATTCTACATGTACTGTTTCTCTTTTTAAAGACTTGTCCATCGATTAAGATCACGATATTCCGAGCCATTATGCGTTAGTGTATAAACTCCACTGGACAGAATATACCCCATAAAGGGATAGTGTGAATTTGTATATAAATATTAGTAAAGGCAAAGTTGACGATTTCCTAAGATAATCATCACGCTACTTATCGATAATGTAGTACCATGATGCGTATAGATATAAGCGATGTGTCAGCTTATGATATTATTTTTTTTTTTTCTTTTTCTTATATCAATGGACATGTAATTTGAAATATTTTGGTTTATTACATTTACATTTTTATTTCTCTATATAGTATTATGCTCATGCATATTTTTTATCATCTTTATCTTGGTAACCTTGATTTTTTAGAGCATAATTTGCTTGCTAATACGACGAGTATACATAAATAGTGTTCCAATTAAGTCTTGAAACGTAATTATGTTGTGAGCTCGAACATAGGAATACCAACGTTGTTGATTCGTCAGTGAATTGCAAGAATTAAGTGGTTGCACCTCCCTTAGAGAACCGTGGTACAGACAGAAGGATCATAATAAGAAATTCCGAAACCCATGAGTCTTCTTTGCACACATAAACGTCAGACGGTATTATTAGCCTGTTGTAGCTCAGACTCAGGGATTGACACCACTTGGTATGTGCGTATCAAATATAGTGAATCCCCGGTTCTCATGTCTTGCAAGATACGCTATTAGTAGAGGGTGTCGGTGTGAGATTTTTATTTTCTACATAGTTAATTGGTCCCGGAAAGATTATGTTTATACTATCATGATACAGAGAATAGTGCCTTGTCCCCCATTGAGCCACTAAAGTTACTCAATAAATTTTATATCGACCACGTGCATCAGTCGTTTTATTAGATAACAACTCCGTGGGGTAGTCAACGCACCTTGCCTTTGCTACGAGTTTAGGACACCATAGGCTATGGCCTGGCTTGCTTACCCTAGAAATAATCATCTACGGTGTAACCACCATTCGTTGAAGACAATACAACACTTTTGAAGATCGGTAGTATAACCAATGTGTTCGTGTATTCTCGTGCCTCATCTCGAAAATAGTCTACTCATACCAACTACTCTCGTAAATACAGTTGCTCGATCTTCTTATAGAACCATTACCCGGTTAGTTCATATGATAAATCGTCAATTTTGGTTAAGTCGGGAGAGTAAAAATGAGTCCACCTTATTTGAGTATGATACACCTTCACCGGTTTCCTGCACTTTTGATCAGCATAATTATTATATCGACAAGTAATTTGACAAACTTATTCTCAAGATCATGTATTTATTTTGAAAAAATATAATTAAAATTTCGGTAACGTACTAATCTTAGCAATAGTCTTTTGGAACAAATATAGACATACAACAAACGATGCTTAACCGTTGGACATATGTCGCTAAAATTTTTTGTTCCTAATTATTACATTAACTACAAAGGAGAGCTACGTATATGTCCCTATATTGTACACGAAAGGTCTAGCCATTAAAAAATGAGTACAAATCGTACGACCTTCAATGAACGTATTGTATCTCAATTTGGACTTACTTTGGGATTTTATGCTTTAGATCTCTGACACGACCTACTGCATTTTAGCCTAATATACTTTGATTTTCACTTATTATGTGTACATTTCGCTGTTCAAAGAAAGGGATTTCGATTGTTAGAAGGGTATATAGACATTATCTTATGCGTAGGCCTTAGCTTAACATCATTTCAGGCTAAAAAATTAACTGATACACTATCATCGTTTTACGTTTAATACCCAACATGTTATTTTTTTTCAGCGTATATAGAATCGCTATTTATATGAAATTAAATAATACCAAAGGGAGCCCTTTTCTTTGGAAGTCCTTTTTAATGCTTAAAACAAAGAATCTCCCACGTGAACAAAGTGGTTGTAACAATGTAAAGCCCCAAATAGAAGCACATTAAACCAAGAGGGGTCAAAACACGGACGCTGGCACCACTACCACGTGGTCCAGAGGAGGTTGCATGGGCCCTTCAGGGTAGAGTAGGTTGACCAACAGCCGCTGTTGATTCTTCTAATACCCGTTTTGAGACACTACTCCTGACCGCTAGCATGCCCCAAGTCTCAAATGTGATACATTGTGTAATATGCAGAAACATGGAGATTACGATAATGAGTTAGGTCTGAATAATTACAGAATTCAACTATGTGTATTGTGGAGTACCCACACAGCATATGCTCAAAGTTTCTTAAGTCCGAATGTGTGATTTTGCATACGACAATTGAACACGGCCATTTTTGGATTCAGTTTCATGTTGATTGCGCTGTAGATGATGACTAACGCGGGATTCAACACAGTAGAAGACCAAAATAAATAAATTCTGCAAACTACAACCTCTATTAAGATTCAATACTTAATCTACAAGCAAACAACTTACTATTAGAGTGCCTTCACAATAGATGTTTGAAGCCTGGAGAAGGAGTAGCGCAATACGTGATACTAAGACAATTACATCAAACTTAATCGTAGTTCACATTGCCATTGATGATGTTACCATTAACTTAGCGACGGAATTAGTACTGGTTGTCAAAGTTTCTCACTAAAGTGGTAGAAGACTGCCTGCATATCTCTTAACTCGTGTAATCGACACGACAGCAATCTAGTCCACTTATAGAAAAGGAAGCTGTTATTGCTCAAATTATATTCACAGTTATAGATACGACCACAGAATGATTGCGAAAACTGGATGACAGTAAGACTAAAATCTGTGTAATTAAATTGCGCTATTACCATCCTTCCAGTTCTAAAAGACTGTTGAAAGATGCAATTTAGACATTGATTGAAAATTACTAGTGTACCAATATGTCTTCGATCCTTCATTCTTATCTATAATTGTCTCCTTTATAAAATAGCAGTTTAGCTCTCATAGTGATGGTGTTATGCCGAGGCAATAACTGTCACAAGATATGCTAATGACCCCATCCATTAGAATTTCGTAAAATGCTTCATTAAGAAGAAATTTGAAATCCATTCATCTGATTTTACATTTTGATTTGCTCATTGAACAAGTTACATTGCTTTTACCTATCGCAGTACTTGGTATAAAGTAGTTATTAGTCTAGTGTTGTGCACGCTACTGAAGATTTAAAAAGTTATCGTAAATTAATAGAATAATGTAGCGTGCATTCATGAATATGTGGTGATCATAACTATTTATATAAGACTGTCGTATTATCTTAAAGATAGATATTCCATATGATTTTCTATAGCTTTTCATCGTGCGAGATTCTAACTTATCTCTCACACTCCTTTATGATTCGCCTTTGCATATTATAGCTAATTAGTATCTAATTCGGTAGCTAATCGTAAAACTAAACAGAGAAATACTCTACCTACTACCATAGACGCATGCTGAACATGAAGCTAGTAGGATGCTTTGTATATCGTTGTACATAGACGGTCGATACGTGATAGTTGCTAGACTTCAGCACAGAATTATTTCTGTAATATATGACTTCAATTTATCTTCCATAATATTGTGTGCACCTTTTGTAGCTATAACAACACAATTATCACTGCATACAATATGTAAGCTCAAAATATTATGTTATACATGTGCAGGAGCAGCTATGATGTTTTTTCTACGTTCTGAGGGATTAATCGGAAATCAGATTCGATACTTCATGTACTACTTTATTAGTTAGTGGACCTGTTGTATTTCAGTAACTCTCACGCTATACGTTTCAACGTGGCATAAGATCAGTACAAAATATTTATTTATGCTTTACGGTAATCTATTTGTGAGCCCATCAGTACGTATTATAACTTACTTCTAGGAACGAAGAGGCGGCTTGAAGGGTGCATATCTTCCCGGAAGTAGCGACTCGATCTCGCAGTTAGGCAGAAGCAAAGTTAGCAACTTAACGGTTTCGCCGAGCGCAATTGGATCCCGCTCGGCCTTGTAATTAGCACGGCCGTCAGATGCCGCCAGCAAAAACCGAGTCAGACTACCTTTGGTGGTTCAGTTCGAACTCTAGTGAATGGCCTCCGTGTCGGCGTGGGCTGATGAAATTCCAACTTAAAGGCAAGCAGTGAATCGATCGCAGCAATAACGTATGTACTCAGATACAGGCAACAAACCATCCCAATTAGCTCCCATTCTGAAAGCACCACTGACAGGCTACATGAGTACGGTCGAATTGGGAGCACCACCTGCCTTCTTACTAGCATGCAAATAACAGAGGTATCTATACCAAACTTTTAGCAGTGTGAGATACCACGCTGGCTATTGTATACAGCAGGCAAGTTAAGCTTTGGTCCTTAAGTTCATTGGAACGTGAACAAGACAATCGTCTCTTTAAGTTGGTTGGGTGAATGATTTATCGAACAGTCAAATAGTTGATGCTAATAAGTGATAGATCATAGGGGCACCCTTTCCAGGCTGAAGTATTTTGAGAGATAGTAATATGGTAGGTTGACATTACTCTGCAAAGAAAAGGAATTGATGGATGATTGAGACTGTTGCGATTGAAGATTCTCTTGAACTTGTATGATGAGCACCTATCTTATTGGCAGATAGATAAGACGTTAGTTATTAGAATAGTGCAGACAGTATTACGTAAGGACTTTTATTAAATTAATTTTCAACTAAGATAATTGATCCAAATTCTTAATGTGTTGGTTGTTATATGAACGTTGCCCTTTTTGTGATATGGAGCAGACTCAATGTATAACCGACAAGTGTTCGGTTGACAATAAACTTGTTTGCACTCCTCTGACCCTAATTGTGGATTTTGAACTAAGAAACTACTTTTCAAAACTGTAATCATTAACAATGAACTTTTCGAATGGCAGAGTATAGCAATTCATATAGTGTCCAATGTTGAGTATTCCTTTTAATGACATATACGTGTCCCTTCTTTGAAGGTATCCTACTTGTACTTTGGATCCAGCAACCTTGCTTTGACGTTATATGTCTGTTCTACCCCCACCAAAGCATTTCTTCAAGAAATCGATCAGTTCTTAATCAATTCATTGGCGCCGTCTAGTATATCATGTTCACATGGCAGTGTGAATATGGGACGAATGGGCCTTTTGAGCATATCCACCCCTGTAACACACTCTCCGTTAATCAACAATGATAATTCTTCCTTGTGATTAAAAGATCAACTGCGTGCTAGCACTTTCCACTGGACATTGGTTGTAGAGAATAATCTCTACCCGGCATGGAGGTGCATTTCGCTTTAGTGCTTCTACGGCCTATCATAAATGTTTCTTGGTGTGGGTACGAAATCTAAGTTGTTGTAACTGTTGTTTTGGAATAATGATCTAGTTGAAAACTCTCTTCTCTGCGTTCTCGGCTTCTCTCTTCTCTTTGCATCTTAAATTTGTTGATGGTGGAAAAATATACACAATCAACTCAATTGTAATGTTTTAAACAGTTGCCTAAATATATAGAAATAAATTTGATTTGATTATAAATTGGACCGATTGCATATATTTTTTTCTTACTAGACCCTGAAATTACTTTATATTGAAAATATAAGTGATAAAATCATTTATTTAATTATATATCTTAATCCCCTAAAGAGAATTTAGAAATCCATACAAGATTTCAACCCTTATATCTTTTTACAGAAACAACGACAAAAAATTAAAGATACGCAGAATAATATATTATATATCTTGGTGCTTAATTTTCATTATTATGATTAGATGTATAAATGAACTTTTGTGGCACTAATTGAAATTTAAATCGAGTTGTTCGACCATTAAAATGTTTGTAGATATTAAATTTTCGAAGAATTGATTAAGGTATATTTGATCGGTCTTTATAATGCATCGTATTGCTGCTTCCCAATGCTTTGCTAACCCCTTGTATCACTGTGTGCTTCCTAATTCCTAAGTTTTCGTGAGATTATGGTGAAGCATGATCACGCAGAAAGTAGCACCAAGACTGATTGACAGACAGCTGTTTGTGAGAGGAACAATGCTTACGATTGCCTTAAGCGGATTGAAATTCTGCAAGATAGGCAGGGGGATTTTAGCGATCTAGGGGGCGGGCCTAGCAGAAACGCTATGATACATGCATGTGATGGATAACTCTAGAGACGAGGGATAGCGAACACGAAGCTACGCGCAAGCGGAAATTTAACATTGTGATTAGAAAAATTATATGAGTACTGAGATGCGAGTGTAACCCGTTGTAGGAAGTAAAAGATACTGAGTGTGGGTTTAGAAGAGTGGAGACGAGGACAGACAATATTAAAGAAACCTTTATCATGGCAATGGCTTTTGTATTTCAGTTTGTCGCGTCTTTGTTAGTTTAAAAAGTGCCAAAATTAGGAATCTAAAATAGTCAATGTTACATATAGGCCAAACTTTGCTTGTGAGATCCGATTTCTTCTGCAATTTAATCACGGGAATCAAAAAAAAAAACGTAATTGATACCTAACTAGATGTGGATCTGAGGATCACAGCAACATATCGTAGGAGGTCTTATGATCAGTACACCAAATGGTCACAGACCCCGATTGACTTTACAAAAAAAGTATCATTAAATCTGCATACCACGTATGATATATCTCAAGCAGCTATAAAATTATTCATTCAGGTTTCCACCTTTCTTCGCACTAGAACAGACCCACTCATATCTCTGTTAGACTATATACAATCTTATGATTACTGTGCTTGCATACAATAACTTAGTCGGAACATCTATTTCCTTCGTCTCCACTATTAACAGTATTTTTTTTTTAATCATTAATCTTTCTCTTAACATACATTTTGTGTTATTACGATTTGTTCGATATGATGCCGTACCATTATTCACTGCACTCGCAGATTTGTTGAAGTGATTCTCTAAATTCTTATAGATAATCGTACAAAGTTTCACGTATAACGATAACTTAAAAGTTGCTAAATATGGATAATTCAGAGGTACTGACGAACAACTACTATTCTACACTGTGGAGTGTCTTATGTTGGTGGGGGAAGTTAGTATTGACAAAGCTATTCGTATTTGCAATAATAGGTTTATGATACATCTTTCGCACATTTACTTTCTTGACGGCCCTCCAGACTTCCTCACACAGCAGGCAGGTCTATCAATGAGGTAGTCTTCTGTGGTGATGTTCCTCCTCTTACAGACGAAATATTGCTGCATATATCAACATTGATGTCTTATATTCTTTATAGTTGACGCTATTATTTGATTCTTTTTCCCCTTCGTTATTATCCGAGTACCGATTACACGTGCAATGTTCTGGGTTCTAGACAACGCAGACAGAGATCACATTTCAATTTGTGT
The DNA here is from genome assembly GCA_903981925.1 of Ostrea lurida. Taxonomy (NCBI): domain Eukaryota; kingdom Metazoa; phylum Mollusca; class Bivalvia; order Ostreida; family Ostreidae; genus Ostrea; species Ostrea lurida. The sequence goes on from CAJDSM010105050.1 coordinate 9,846, forward strand.
GCATCACTTTGTTCCAACGTCCCGGATATATTCTTAGAAACTCACAGGGTAATACCACAACCATTGTGGAGCCAGTTTGTATAAATTTCACCATAATACCGAGTTCTCTGATATCGCTGCGATCATTCGGCTTTTCATTAGACAGCAGAGTATTCGTTAATAGATGATGCCGGAACTTATAATAAAACACCCTTTCGAATCTGCACACCGTAAGATTTTTTTGTGAAATTGTTACTTCATTACCATTATAATTACAGATGATAGAAAAAGTAAAATATCGATAATATATCGTTGATTTATTTTCTTTAGACATAATCTGACACATATAGGAAAGTCGAGACGAGCGACCTGCGAGTCGGAAATACAATTATTCACAGCCGAAGAACATGCTGTGAATACTCAAAATAGTACAAGCAGTAGTGAGGCACATTGCTTAAGTAATTTGACTAAATCGTGTAGCATTAAGCGAGAAGGTGTCATTGCTTCTAGTATTAGATAATATTTATTGTCTATGTAGGCTTGTAATATGCGATAAAATTGGACCCAAGACGTTATCTAACATATGTCTGTGAGTAAAATGAAACGTATCTATTTATCAAAATAACAATAATAATGTAAAATGATATCTATGTAAGAATGTTTTATCAATTTCTGTAGATCTAGTAGTAATGGAAACGAAAATGGGATTTTAGATATCTACACATCTATATTTCATCTATCCTTTAAAATTCATTTACACAATCTACTTTCCACACAATTACGTATATCCGCTCTATTTCTACTCGATTATATATCGTCCTTAGTTATATACAATTAATCATCTCTCTGTTCTGAGTATAACTGGAACCACAACTAGGCATACTCGATTGGAGTGCCTGTACTTTAGAATCACCAAAGGCACCCTGAGTTGCGCTCTTAATTCTATAATTTTACTCAAAGAAAGCAGTGAAGCCAATATTATAGCCATTAACTCTTCGCGAATAAATTGATAGTTTTATCACCTTATTCGACTATCCAAGAACATCCAATCAAAACGATGTACTGTCAGGATATCCAAATTTCGAATACACTGAAATATCGCACGCCCCGCTTCAGGGTTCTGTGCGTCATTCTCACAAAGTAGTTTTGCGTGTAGTTTTAAACGAAGTAAAAGATAATAAATAATGCAAATCACAAATAGAATATTTATGGTAAGTGTGTTATTTTTAGTGAAATGATACCTCACACTATTATCTCAGTCGCACTGCATCGCATAGATATATCCCAATGAAATCATAGCATAATACCACACTTTTCGATCATTTGTACTCGACAAATAAACAGCATCTTACTAACAAGCATTGTATTCTGTACTTGAGCTCATGTTATTTTAATTGTACCCACGATAAATCAACTAGCCATCTTAAGTATTATTTTCGGAATTCCCTATGTTGATGGATTTCGATCAATATTTAGTCGACTGAACAACTAATTGGTATATAATGTTGTAATAACTTCTGGATTAGTTTTGATTTTTAGTTCATTTCACTGAATCTGTTCCCCAAGCACATAAGAGTACAAACGGCAGTGTAGTCAACATGTTCAAACAAGAAAACAACCAAATACCCCAGCTCCGATTGCTGTGAACTGTCTAACTTTAACTTAGCATACAGACAGTAGTCTTATCATATAAGATCAATAAAATATGAGTATGTCTCCTATCTGGAAATAGGGCAGGCGTTTGGACAGAGCCCATTAAAGAAAGTGCTAATCGATTACGTCACACACATTAGAGTTGCCGGAAAGCTATGAAGTCGGTGCTTATAATTTCCGCACGGTGTAATTTTTTTCGTGGGTTTCGCAGTAAGTACCTTGCAAAATCACAGCGGCACGTTTTCCTTTAAACCATTTAAACCGGTCAATCAAGCTATATAGAGATTGACTAGCCATCAGACTAGATAGAGCTAAGGTCATTCAGACTAGAGAATGTCACGCAGAGCGTGAGTCCAGCAAGCAACAAGGATCACTAGCGCGACATCTATTGTTGACATATATAAATGCGAGAAAAGGGAAAAGGATTTAGTCAAAGATTTGTGTAACAGAGCAATGAGTGCAAAACGTTACAGGTTTTACGGGGAATCTTTAATATGACTAAAGATGAAAGCATTGGAAGAGGCTATTGTTATTAGTAGAAAGGTTGATGGAGTTGTGCCGCAACTATGTTGACCAAAATTGTATTCCTCCATGTCCTGCTATTACTTGACTGCGGTAAGAAGAACCGTTGGCCTTAATTCAGGTTGTTGCCGACACATGTGACTAGCCAATCCGTGAATACTGGACTAATGGAAGAGTCACAGCACAAAGAATGCGACAAGTATTCCCATTATTTTTCACCACACCACTGTGTTAATAACTAACATCAGTTACTGTTCCGTCAAGAAATTAATATGCCAGGAATACCCAATGCAATCGTCCACAATTTTACAATCTACAAACATATACTCTCCTTTGTTAACATTTGAGATGCCTATACTTCCAGCAAGTATTAAAGTCGGGTTTTATCAAGGACATTGAGGAAAGTACTGAAAATATATCTGCTCATGTTAAAGCTTCTTTAAAGATGTACTCATTGGTATATAAAAGGTTACATATAGAATTCAATAATATGTTCGAAAAAATCAGTAATGCATTATGGTGAAATTATGTGATATAATACATGCATTAATATGTTTATTTGTTAACAAGACATGCGCCCGAGGATGTCTTTGAACATTGTAAGGGCAAATTATAAATATGAATAAAAAAACTTAAAAATAAAAGGATCGGGTTTCTCTATCAAATGAAAGTAGAAAAGTTGTACCCAAAATCCTATGATCATGAGCATAGTTAGCTCTTTCAAATGCCAGAGCATTTGGCCATGTGGGACAAAATTCACAATTGTAAGGCTCGCGAAAGCGGCCTGACTTCAGTGTGGTGAAAGCAGGGGCTTTGATTGGAAAATAATTGTGCACAAAGAACACAGATGCAAAAATTGCAAAGGTGACCACCATGGCCTCCTTCCAAACAGATGTCAATGTGGATAAAGAGAAAGAAATACAAAAGGTTAAATCACAAAAAGCGTATGTACAGTGTTCTAAAACCAAATGTGCCATCATATGCAACAGTTTTAAAATCATCCTCAATGAAGGATTCCACAGACCTCTGTGACAACAATTGCTACTTTGTCAGTTAATGACAAAATCATT
>CAJDSM010105065.1:0-13043 GCA_903981925.1 Ostrea lurida
TAACGAACGTTGCGTATGACCTTAAATGATTGTATTACGTATTGACTTTTTAGAAAGTTTTACTTATCAGATTTTTTAATGTAAAATTGGTATTTTCATAAAAAAAAATATAAGGCTTTATTGGGATTTTGGAGGTTAAATAAGGGCCCCTAAAATGAAAATAAAGGCCCACTAGAAAGCCTCTAATTATCAAACCTCTATATAAAATACACCAATATGAGATGATATTAGGCAAAAACATAATAATAAACATGCTGTTGCAGATTGAACATAAACATCAGCATGGAATGTTCAGAAAAAGACTTTGGGGTCTGAGTTGGATTCTCAGTTGAGCCATATATTTTTTATTTATTTATCTCCTTGCCCTTCACACAATCATGAAAATGGAAGATGGACAATTTTCTGTTTCGCAAAAGATTTTTCAAGACATTACAGCATTGTATCCATAATTCTTAAGTAAATGCAAATACAGTATCACAACGATTTCAACAAGTGTTATTACACAGCAATTGAATATATATGATACTTAAACGAATACATATAACATAATTGTTAGTATAATAAACAGCAAAATTGAGGGGATGATGATGATGATTTTTACACTATATCTGAGACGATATCTGCAAATGTCCCCTACAATTTCTAATTAAACCCCCCCCCGAAAAATACCCCGCTTTTATTTAACGTAATAATTCGAATTGGTAAAGTGAAAAGATGCTAGACAAACCGACAGATACATATAAGACAAACTTTGATCAAGCCTTTGACTACAGGGTTTTCATAAATCAATTAAAACATAGTATATTTAGTATATTTAACGACGAACGGATATAATTCGTTTCTAAAATAGAGATTTTATTCAAATTTTGATATCAATTAAATTATATATTAATTAGTTAAATCAACGGAAAAAACATATAGTCATCGTTCATTATTTTCTATGGGGGACGTTTCAAAAGTAGGCATGAAAAATGCGTAATTGCAAAAGATAATAGGAAATCTCCATTGTGCGATATAAAAGTTGATAATAAAAAAGATTCTAAAAATAGAGTTTTTAATCCAAAACGAGAAAATAGTAAGGACACAATACGCTTAAAATTATAAGGAAAAAAGTGTAGGTCATCGGCCAAATCTTTCAAGGGGCTGTCTAAAGGGTGATTTTTTGACAATTTTCACATGAAATATGTTGCAACGAGAGAATAAATAAGTATTTTTCTACTTTTAGCGTCATATTTTTCATTTTAATAAGTATTAGTTTGTGAATGTCATTTTTCATATGTACAAGCATTGAATCATTGTATAATATTTAGGGGGTTTCAAAACATGTAATATATAAACTGTCTTAAATTCAATGATCAAATTAAAACATAGCATTGCGGCTTGATACGATTAATTTGTAGTACACCTAAAATGTTAACACTTCATTGTTATTATTATTTCACAATTGTTAACTTTCTAAATAATACAATAAAGCATGCGTATTTGTATTGAAAAGAGAACAAAACAAGTATACTTTGTCGTCAGTTGGAAATATAACAGTACTTTGTTTTCTGTCTTCATTAATTAACAGTTTTCTTTAGAAAACCATTAAAACAAAAAAAAATTTATTCCTTTGAAAGTTTTACAGACTGTACATGTATTAAAAAATATAAAAGAGTGTTAAATTAATACTCTAGTACAAGTTTCTATAGTCAGTGTATGTATATTGTACATGTAACTATACATCTAGATGTTTTAAACATTTATTACCAATATAATCCCCAACTGCTATAATCTGGCTTCAATAGTCATTTATTATTACTATTATATATGTTCAATTTGTCTTTATCTGAATGTGTTACTATCAGTTTTGATTTTCTTCTTTTATATGTAACTCTTGACTTGTATGCCCTTATGGGCCCTAAATTGGTTTAATAAAATCTATTCTATATTCTATTCTATTCTGTATTAATCTAACAAAAGAATTTCTAAAACATTTCGTACATGTATTGAATGTAAGTGATGTACAAAGTGTGACACTGGTGAGGTAGTATGATGTATATGTACTCTGTTTATTCGGTACAGCAAATAACTTAAGTTCAATTATAATATAAAAGCATTCTGATATCTTAGTGTATTCTCTATGTAAAGAATAAATAAGATAAACCGATCTTTTGTGCCATATTACATGTGCTTCTTTCGTGTTGACAAGTGTTCTGCTATCTACTTCTTGGATAGGGTCAAGCCTATTCAAGCCGACAACATCGATTTCCCGCACAAAGCTGCATTGTACGTCAAATACAGAGACCAGTGACAGCTCAACGTCACATATAAATGATATTTTCATGAAATATGTGTGCCGTAGACTTTCAATAAATTAAAGATGCAAGATTTTTGTTTATGCTTAGAAGTAGTTTGCATATGCACGGTGTTCTGCGCAAGGGCACCGGAAATTTCGACTATTAGGTACTGTCGTCGTAATTTCAACCTTAGTAAGATTTGTCGTATGCTTTTGCTTTTTCAAATATATTGTAAGTACATAAGTACAAAAATGATTAGCTCTACTAATGGTAAATAAAATGTCCCCTCCCAATGCGTACCTCATGTACATGTATATGCATGTACCAGTGTCTTGCAATCTAATCCTTACCCTGAGACAAATACATGTAGGAAAGACCTTCAGGAAAGGAAATTAAGAGAATGTATCTTTGTCAAGAAGTACTGCTGTCTATTGTCAAATTATTTCTTTACCACGTTCATGAAACTTTGAAAAATAAAAGCAGTCAGATAATTTTGATATATGTGAATACAGTTTTATTTGATATACTAATGGCACATTTTACTATAAGCGTGTGTATATCGAATACTTATTGTTCAGATTGATTTGTTCCCATTTTACTTATTTCAAATAAATTTTCACTGAAGTTTCTCTCTGCAACATGTGTGTATTAGTGTACATATAGCTAAGCCCTGTTAGCTCTTGCCCCAGTCTTGATGGGGATAGTTTGGCATTTCAATTATGGTATTATCAAAAGTGAGGTTACCATGTATCCCAAGGTACTCGTGTCTTAATGTGTAAATAAATGGCACATATATACATACATAACTAACACAAACGTGCATGTTCCCATTCTTTACTTACATTAAAAGATCCAAGCATTGTCACTCACAGAATCTGCAAAGCACTTAGAGGTCAGTGCAACATTATTTAAGCAACTCTTCCATGGTACCACAAAGGCGAATTTTACACAGACAACATTACTTACCTGTCAGTCAATGCCCATTCCTTTAAGAATTAATTTAATACGACATTGCAGATCCATGCACAAGTTCATGTTTCCAATGCGTTGAATTTGACGAATCTTCCATAAATACCTGCACAGCTGATCGACATATGATAGACATAATTGAAAGGTGTACATGTGTAACCGTGGTGGTAATGAATCGATAACACAACACAGTTTGTAGATTTCGTATTACTAAGTTCTATTTGTGGTGAATCAGACGGTAATCAATAAATAAATACCATACAAAACAATATAACAATACATAAGTTTTATATATCTTACAATTTATCATGGAGAATAAAATATACACTGCATTACACTGAATATTGTTCTGAATAGAATTAACCCCTATTTTACTCAATTAAAATAGACAATCATAGATCTAAATATATGGTAAATCTTAGTCTTGAAAATATGATATATTTACAATAGTATAGTTATATAGTATAGCATAGTTATGATAATATAGTTACCAAACTGTGGATTCAAGCTAATTCTATTGGACTATTAAGTCCCAAAGTGCATTACATCGCACACCAAACCTGTGTATAATAATATTCGTTTAAACTAACTAGACATAAATGCCTGTATATATAATTAAATGTCGAATATAAATCAAAGCTGATTATATTATATCTACTTTATTCAGTGTAACTTTACTTAAAACTATTAAATCATTGCATGTTCTCTCTCTTTCTCACAAATATGTATAACTAAAACTCATTCATGCTCATACTTCCATTCATACTCTAGATATAGTTAAAAGATATATTAATAGAAAGAACTTACTTTTAAGGTCTTCAATAAGTATATATACGGTCAAACTGTTAAATGGAACTCTGTATTTAAGCAATGGAGAAAATAAATGGATCTGCAAGCTATGACTGCTGCTGGCTAAAAACTATAGTTATACATTAGTAATAGAACAAGGAGTGTTGGTTAGTAATATGTACATGTATTTAATTTCAAAGTATTGAATTTGTGTTGCTTATTAACAAATATTTAATTGGATTATCAATACTTTATTTTAAATTATTTTAAGTTTAAAAACCATCAAAATAACACATTATCACACATGCTGAAAATCGCGGCTTTCTGACTAGGATTTGTGTTTTTGCTCGTCATTTTAAGTGATAACTAGTTGAAAAAATATTTTCTCCGATTAAAGTAAAAATAGCCATTGCGCTCGGGCACTTGCAGTCGTACATTTAAGAATTTGTAAGTTACGTTTACGTCTACGAACGGTTTTGTAAATACCATATATTTTACGAGTTGGTAGCTTTAATCTTAAGTCAGACGTAAATCCTACATGTACGTTTACTTTTACGAACTTTAGTAAATATGGATCCAGGTGCTTAAAAACCCGATTTTAGGCCAAATCTTATTTATGGACGGAGATCAAAAACATACCGCACGTCAATCACATAAGCGATAATAGTTCAGGCTTTGATTGACAGATGTGGCCGAGTGCGTCCACCGGGTATCCGAGTTCGGAATGTTTTGATAGCAATTAACTACACGCGTATCAACCCCTTTCATCTACCACAAAGACGGTATGATCTTCTTCTTAATTTTGAATCGAATGATTATCTAAATTAATTATTAAATGTGAAAAATCACGGTACAACTTGTCGAAAAGAAATTTAGCAGCGATTCAAGCTTTATATGCAGATTATGATTGAGACAAGACCTGAAAGACGAGAAATTCTCGTAGTTCTAAACATTCCCTGTTGACTGGATACACAGGACATGAGCCATGTATATTGATTAGATAAACAGAGTAATCCGTCGTCAAACTCGATACATAGAGGACAACCTAATAATTGTTAGCTCACCTGAACCGAAGTTTCAAGTGAGTAGCTTTTCTAGCATCACTCTGGTTTGTCTCGTTTCGCTTTGCTCCGTTGTCTGTTCGGTTCTCTGTTCTGTTCTGTCTGTCTGATCTGTCCGATACTGTCCGCTTTTAACTTTACCATTTTCGACTTCTTCTCAACGATACCTACTGGGCCTAATTTGCACTCAGTAGAAAGCCTGTGGTATCAAATCATCCTTGGGTGAAGGGGTATTCAATGTTTGGTTCAATCAAGAGCAGTGGAAGGATCAGGCCCTTCAAAGGGGGATAAATCCGCGAAAATGGCAAAACATAGAGAGTGGTTGTCATTTAAAAAATCTTCTTCTCACAATAACCACGGTGCAGGAAAGCTGAATATCATACTAGAAGCTTTCTGATATATAATGGACGAATTCAAGTTTGTTCAAAATCATTGACCCCCGGGGGTCATAGGGAGCCACAATAGCGCGGATACGAATGAATTTTACATATGATTATATATTGAAAAATTCTCCTACTTCACCCAGAACTACTAGGATATCACAAGGTTAAATCTAAATATTAAATGGAAGCTTCCTGGATATAAGAGGATATTTCAATGTTGTTCAATATCTATGGAGGAGGGAGTGAGAAAGGTGCCACAATAGGGGATCAAAGTTTTTAAATAATGATTAATAATTACGGGAATAATCTTTAAAAATATCTTCTTCTCCAAAAACCACTGGGCACCAGGAAACGTCTGAAACTTATTGGCACACACTTCTGATATAAGAAGGGAACTTCAACTTTGTTTCAAATCATGACCCTCCCGGGAGTACGAAGGGAGCCATATAATTAGGTCGGACACTATGAGTTTTAGCACGCTCATGATATGATACATTAGGGAGAAAATCTGTTAAAAATTACCTCTCCAGAAATATCCACTTGGGTGTTAAGGAGGTTCAAGGTGTAACACGTAGAGAAACAGTTAACTGAATTTTTTATATGGAAGCTTTCTATGAACATATAAAGGAGAAAACTTAGTTTGTTCAAAATAAATTATCATCATGATCCCCGGGGGTACGCATTGGGGCCACAATAGGGTACAATAAGTAAATGAGTCTATTAATGAGTTATATAGGGAAAATATTCTTTAAAAATTAATTCTTCTATCATCTTAAACAACAACTGGGCCCAGGAAAGTCTGAATATTATATATATGTGATCATTCGATTCACTGCATATAGACGAGAGAAACCTTCACAAAGATTTTGTCAAAATATCATATAGACCCCCGCTGGGTACGCGGTACGTAGTGAGCACACAAAATAGGAAGATCAATAAAGTTTTACATATGATTATATTATAAAGGAGGCAGAAATTAGTTCTTTAAAAAACCCTTCTTATCCAAGCAACCACTGAGGGCCAGTAAATAGCTGAAAGTTTCACGATAACATGTGAAGCTGGTCCTGTCAGAAGGAGATTTAAGTTTGTGTCAAGAATCATGCATCAGCCACAACAGGGGGTACGAGGATGGGGATCCGACAACTAGGCTGGATAAAATAAACGTACATGATGATTATATTTACACCTGGCTCAATACTTGGGAAATAATCTTTATAATCTACTTCACTCTCTAAAAGAAACCTACTGGGCCGGAAAGGCATATGAAATTTTATATGGTACTAGCTTCGTGAATAATATAGGATGGAGATTACAATGTTTGTCTCAAACCAATAATGACTTCCACAACCCCGGAAAGATAAACAAGAAATGGGGCACCCAATAGGGGATCAAAGTTTCCACAATCATGATTAATATAGCGCGACAATCCTATATAAAAAATCATTTCTTTTCAAGAAAAAAACCAAAAATCATGGGCCAGGGATAAGCTGAAATTTTAAATTTATAATTGGACAGCTTTCCTGATTACTGTAGTTGATGATTTCAATTTATGTTTTGTACATTTTTATTTAATCATTTGACCCAGAGGTAAATGGTGGGGCCACAAATAGTGTGGATCATAAGTTTAACATTTGAATTATTTTAAAAATCTTCTCAAGACCAAATACAACATTACCTTAAAGCTTCCTGATATTACGAAGTTCGATGGGCTTTTTTACAACAACCCGCCCCATCCCACCTCTCACCCCACCACTCGCCCAAAGAGGGGGGGATATAGAGCTCCAAGCAAACTAACCCACAGTTATATTTATTTGTCCGATGTTCACCTTAACCACCGACCTATAGGCTCCCCGCTGGGCTCAAGGTCACTTTCTGACACAACCTTTAGTCAGACGCACTATAGAACATGATCCAAGGGAGGGGGCGGGGGGGGGGGGGGGCGGTTCTGGGTCGATATCGGTCGTAGTATGGGTAAGGGTTTTCTATAAACTTGCCAATTTCGCCGTGTCGTGATACTGTGAACCGCCGTCCGACTGGGGGGGTGGGGGGTCCTGAGCCGTGTGGCCTGGAGGAACCTGGGTCTTATGCCAAATTCGGGTAGAAGGGGGTTGGTTGGTTGAGCTGGGGTTTGACCCCTTTATACATTTATAATCCGGGCCCAGTAACCCTTAGCTGTCTCGAAATTTAGGATCTTAAAGGAACTTTTTCGCCGCTATCAAAAATCAAAAATAAAGAAGGTCCAATAAAACAAACCTGTTGTTTAAATGAAAATTGTTAATGTAACATTGGAGAAGTTTAGATAGAACAAGATGAAAGACATCTAGACCGTTGATATTAAAGTGAATTGTCAGTTTGCTCCCCGTCAACAACTTAATATTCGGATAAAATATCCGAACATTTAAGCAAATATGGAAGACGTGGTAATATATAATTTTGGTGGTGCTCTGCTGTTATAAACAAAAGTTGATGGCTTGCAGGGTTATAAACGAATCTCGTGGTTAAGAAGTCCATGCATTTCGCTAAATTATACGGATGTCGTGTGATGACTTTGTTATTATGATACAAATTATCAACTAAGCATTCATAGGTTGACTGGATTTGTTTCATCAGCCCATCGTGTTAGACTGTCATTTTCGTAATGAGTTTGACGAACAGCTCTTCTCAGAAGGATAACCGGGGTCCGTCTGTATTTATTACTTTTTGTTTCTCCGACTACGGGTTCACCGGGCGGGTGTGATCGGAGTCCCCAGGCAGATGATGGCCTTATCTTGCTCCATGGCACCGCCTGATCCTGCTCGTTTTTGGTATCGGAGTGTTCCGTGTTGCGCTAGCCCCTCGAAGTCGATTTTGTATATATGTTTTGGTGGACTATGATTCACCGTTACCACAGTTGGGAGTTTAGTTATACGCTATCTCCAATCTTATATATTTTCTCTACTTCTTCATTGTTTTAATCAGACACCTCCAATGACTTTTCCTAGCTAGTTAAGACGCAAAGCGAAGGAATCAACGTCATTGACGAAGACATTTTCGCAGGCGTGCTTGAATGGAACATATCTGAAAGCTTTGGAATTTCATCTGAAAGAAACATGTTGATAGTAGAAAACATTTTATTACAGAAACGAGATAGAAGATGGATGCGAACGCTTTATACATTTTGCAGCGAGGGTGGAGAATCGGAAGGGCAAATTTTTGAAGCTCTGCTTTGTGTGAGGAGATCTCTGGATATTTTTTTCAAAAAACAAACTGATTGGGAAATATGACAATTAATTAATATATTCGCTGCGCAAATCTCATACGACAATGTCTTGTCGGTTATGTTTTAAAAAAGTCTGGTAATTTCAAACGGAAATTTTCAATGACACATCATCAACAAGGTAAAAATGCTTGCCGATAGATAATATCTAGACTGATAGCAGAATCCGGAATGCATTGTGTTCTCAGCATTGCCAGCAGGCAAATGATATCGATGTGAGTGCAAACAACGAATGAATGGGACAACCAAAATATCCTTTCATAATTGTCTGCGTATTTATGCTAAATTGAACCATGTGTGATAACATAGATCCGTATGTATAGTACCGGTACAACGCTTATTCGCAGAGAATGTAATGAAAAAATTGGGCGCAAACATTATATATGCTGGCAAAAGGAGGGAACAGCAAGATATTAGTTGAAACATGTTCTCTTCGACACAACCAGTAGGCAAGTTTTAGTTTCGTGCACAAAGTCAGAGAGCGGTCGAAAACGCATTACAAATTAACAACCGCTTGTGACATGGCCAATTTTTTTCTTGTATTCCTCATAGAGGCCTTATGTCCCAGCTTTGCTTAATGTGACCGCTTGATCAAGAAAAGGGGAGACACGCCTGGACATTTTTGCTGCAAAGGACGCGGGAATGTCCGAAATAATGAAATATCTAGTTAATACACATAAAACGCAGAAGTGACTAAAAAAAATAACACTGGCACGAGGAAAATCTTGCGGAGATTTACTTCTGCATATATGGCTTGTTTACATGAACCAGAGATATGTTAGATATCTTTTAGACAAATTTCCTCAACCTGATAATTCAAAGAAAATTTGGGAAGGTGGGATGGGACAACAGTTCACATTTCTGATCTGGAAGGATGCAAAATAAATGGGGCATCGTATAATTGTAACTCATTTTTGAAATATGAACACACCAAAACACATGTAGAAATCTAACAGCGTCTCACTAAATACGGAGGAAACTCCGGTTCTTAACACTTCGCGATTAAAATTACAACACTCTTTATGATTTTTTCGTGAAATTGCCTCTTTAAAATCAAATACGTCCTTACCGTTCTGGAAATTCCAAATGGCAAAAAGCTCCGCAAAGGAGAGACAGAAATCAAAGAATCAAAAATGGCTTCAATTGTTCGAAAATAATATAACAAGAGCCAACAGCATGGGTTAATATCCAGGTTAATAGTTCTGTATTACTATGTACAGTTGTTCTATTTGAATCAAGTAAAACGTTTCATGTTTATATGCCTTCATTGTCGACCACGCATTCGTAAAAAAGAATGATTAACATGGAGCTTTATTGAATAACATAATATACATTACTTATATACTAACTGCCCAACATATTGGGTAGCAATGTCCGCTGAAAAATAAATAAGTAAAAAATAGCATGAACTCAGTAAATTAGGGTTCGATCCTGTAACGACTCACTATATAAATTGTTAAACCCACATAATTGTCGGTCGTAACTCGACCTCTGAAAATCAATCCAACAATTTTTCATATTCCCGAACCACTCGTTAAAATATTTAGCATTTTTTCCGCAGGAAAGGTTTATCAAATTTCAAGAAAAAAAAACTTCGAAACAGTGCTCTTCTGTTAGTAAAAAATCATGTGACATTGTATCAAATAAGTTCAAACCAATTTAATTCGTTCAATTTGTTCCCAACTATAAATCATTTGAATTTGGATGTTGCGTCAGTCAAATCATCATCTTCGCAAGCCAAAGTGTCCGATTCACTTATACTGTCATCGCTCATTATTCCTTGGCGATTTTGCTCGAGTTTTCTAAAAAGTAATAGCCCTTTCAAAAATATCGTCTTTGCTTCCCAAGGCATGCGGGTGTGACCGGTCAAAGTCAGGGGAGATGCCTTACTGATCTCTTCGCTCGGCAGCCTGCATCCCCACTGTCAATCAGACCTCTGGTGGTTTCCAGGGGTTCCCGGAGTTGCCCATATGACTCCTTTTTTATGTGTTCTATATTTTTTATGGACCTTTACGAAGATGTGATCACTGGAGTATCTTATCTTTGCCTTTACAATCCAAAAAATCAATAATTGACACCATTCAATAACCTATGGCTTGAGTGAAGTCTGGTCTTTGCCACTGTATTTTGGGCCCATAAAGCTCCGAAAGACCGCACACAAGATCAATTTTTTTAGGAGAAAAAGATTCGCTAAGTTTTTGAAAACAGACACGTTACTAGAGATTATCGATTATGTGTCAGCAATACTCCAAATCGATGACAGGGCGACAGTGTATTCTGTGGATATGTGCTGGAATAACTAAAGAGACTGAACAAATTCGATAAGATTGAGCATTGGACCATAAACCCAAAGTAGAATCGGTTAAGATCAGAAAGGCAAAGTTTTTAAATACGCCGATTATACGCCTGAAAGAATAAGGTGATATAAGACTCGCAACACCCAGTATGTTACAAGCACCCTAAAATAAAAAAAAACGCAATTGTTACCTAAGTGTGATCTATTCGGGTATGTTATCCATCAAAGAAGCGAATACTTCGCGCGTTGTCGTTAGAATGGAGCAATAGTTTGCAGTCGCGATAAATCCTGCCCGAAGGGGAATGATGACAGTAAGCGAATACAGGTACACTTGGTTGCGGAAGTATGAAGTAAAATCAGAATTGTAATGATTGGTTCTTTGTATATATTGGCTAGACGCTTATCTACTACGATGTTAGGTATACGCCCCTCAGAGCGTGCGTATGTTTAAATAGTACATCTATTACCAAGGCTATGCATTACACATCGGGACAGCAGTGACCTATGTGGACCAAAAAAATCCATGATTATCAACCGCGCTTCTCAAGGTGATCAAAGCTGGTAGGCCGAGTTTTAGTCTCCGACATGAGCGCATCAGAACATCTTAACATTCTGAGACTACAAAAGTAATCTTATGCAGCACTGTCTATTAGCGCCATAGTTGTGTAGTTCTGCCGGTGCGTGTTTGCTTCAACCGATTGGGGCATGGATGCTCGGTCAAATTCAATATCGTATAAAGAAAGTGCCATTTCCTGATATGAGGACGACAAGGACGTCGAGGCACCTAATCCCACATGACGAGTGATTAGTCGAAGTACCTGTAACGAAGCTGACAGCTGACATGATATGTAGGTATGAGAACAAGTTCATGAACAGTTAAGAGGGTCTAAGAGATCTTAGGAAAGAAGACCACAAGGAAAGGGGTCTACGAGGAAAAGTAAGGGCTAGCAGTCGGGCGATGAGTACTAGGTGCAAGACAAAAAAACAAGACACCTGCACAATTGGACGGTAGGTGTAGTCTCCCCAGGTGAAGAGATCACTCCGTCCATTGTGCGGCTATATGCGTCGATGTGAAGAACGTAACCGAGGGAGCCTAAGGTCTTCGACGGGATTCGGTCAGCAAGACTTCACGGCAAGGAGTCCGACCAAGGATACGTGGGCGGTAGTATAAGCGAAAATTAACGGGCGAAGTTGTCGTACATACAAAACAAGTTGAGGGAGACGTGTGCACCTCCAGGCTAGTGAAGTAAATACAAAAGGCGCTCATTATTTAATCAGTCTAAAATCAAGTATATATCGCCTGTAGAATCTAATGGAAGATTGGTAAAGTTATTCAATGGATAAGGGCACGGACATCCTATTTGCCAAAGATCCGGAACAAAGCACGATCAGACGTACACGACCTTAAAGTTTGACAACTAACCGTATGTAAACAATACATGCACAACTTGAAATGCGCGATAAATACGAAGTGAAATACCTGCTGTTATTTCTTCTGCTGCCGATTATTGGCATGGAAGCGATTTTTACGTTAACCTCCAAATGAATGGAAATCCCTTTGACAAATCAAATCAAAAATAAAATGCCATAACTCATCTGCCATAGACCCCTTTAAAGACCCGAATATATCGGTACAAACACAACCATTGACTTCTCTCAAAACGGCAAACAGAATACGAAACAAATAATGGCTGGATTGACTAAGAACGAAACGCAGATAGTCTGAACAAAATTCAGAATTTAGGTTTGTTGACAACTTATTTTTTTAATACCAAACAAACTCGTAATAAATGACAATCGTAAGTTGAAACATACATTGGAAAAGAATATAAATACATGTCATGTTCTGCTAGTTTCTTTATGCGCCGTAAGTGAATTTTAAATGTATGTTGTAACAAACATTTCAATAATCAAAAGAAAATTGACTGTTTATTCGACTTCTCAGTCGTGAGTCAGGATTCAAGGTGGACTCCTGGAAGCTTAAGTTATGGGGTCTAATTTTTTATCTCC
>CAJDSM010105102.1:494-12574 GCA_903981925.1 Ostrea lurida
AATCCATGAGAGTTGCGTGAAGATTTCAAGTCATTATTTGATATGGTTAAATCTGAACAAACTTTTTAAACAACACCTCCAGGTCATCCGAAACCTACAGCTCAGAGTTCAGCATCTTCTAATCAGATATACCCTGATATAATCCATCTATTAGAGTTTGGTGAAGGACAAATATATATATAAGATTAACTGAAACAACAATACTCAAATAATGCCTATTTTAAACAACATCACATCACCAGCATCCAAACTACAGCTCAATCAGATTTCAATCGATCACCCAATAAACATCCATAGAAGTTGTGAACGATTGGATCAAGTAATTTTTTTTGATAAGATAAAAAGCCTGAACAATCAATACTCAGAATAGTGCCTTATTTAAACACCATCACATCTGCCAGCTATCCAAACCCCAAGCTCAGATTCAGCATCATCTATCAGGATACCCGACAGGACTATCCATAGTTGAAGACTTGACAAGTCATAATTAGAAGTGTTAAATGAACATATACATTTAAACAACACTCAGCATGCCAAAACCTACCAGCTCAGCTCAAATCTCTAAGTCGGTATCAACCCGGATAACTATCCATTGCAGAGTTGGTGAAGATTGGACAAATAATTTTTAAGATAAATTAACTGAACAAACAATATCCAAATTGCCTATTTAAACAAATCACATCTCCAGATTCCCGACCCTACGACTCAAATCCAGCATCAATCGGCTATTCATCCGATAAACCGATGCCATGAGAGTTGGTAAGATGACAAGAGTAGTTTTTAATAGATAATGAACAAGCATACTGCAAATAGGCTATTTACAAAACTCAATCTCCAGCAGTCCGAACCTAAGCTCAATGCACATTTTCTAAGCGGTTCACCCAAACAGGACCATCCATTGAAATTTGGTGAAGATTGACAAGTAAAATTTAGATAATATAAAGCTGCAATACTACTCATATGCGTATTTAAAAAGAATCACATCTTCAGGCACCAAATACAGCTCAGATCAGGCATCACTAATCAGTATCCACCCACATACCATCCATTAGGTTGTTGAGATGGGACAAGTATTATTCAGATAGAATTTAAACTAAACAGCAATAACTCAACAATGCCTTTAACACCATCACATCTTCAGATCCGAATCTACAGCTCAATTCGCTGCATCTAAGTCAGTACACCCGAAGACCATCTCATGAATGTTGTTGAAAGATTGACGAAGTAATTATTCGAATTGACCTGTATACAAACTTGCTCCAAAAACTTAACCATCTAATGCCATCTCTACAGCATCCAAAACTCCAGTTAGAATCAAGCAAGCCAAGGTGTGTCCCTTCAGAAACACTCGAACACCTTCATGCATTAGGGGTGACAAGACCCGTCTATTAATTAATGATAACCACAATAGTACACTTGCTCCCAAAACTTTAACCCAGCACAATCACCATCTTCCTCCACATCTCGAAAGCCTATAGCTCACGCTCAGCATTTTAACCTATATATTCCTTCACTACCCCCAGAGCATCATCCATTTGGCAAGTTTAGCGGGAATCGGACCGTAATAGTTATATAAGCATAAATGCACCACTGCCCATAAAACTTGTAACCCACACTAACAACCTTAATCTTCATCCAGCCCGAAGCCTAGCTCAGATTCAGTATTAAAGTCTAGGTAATTACCTTCATTACCCCGAAGCACATCCATAAAGTTATTGGCAATTGACCAGTAATAACTAGATATAGCTTCAATACACTGCTCCAAAAACTTAACCAAATTGGGAGCCACGCCGAGGTTAGCATTAACTCCCCCCGACTTTCGTCCGGCTAGCAAAAATCTACAAAACAAATATCTCACTGGTAGGCAAAAAGTTTGAAACTACCCCTTTTTTTCTCACCATTCTATTCTCACTACTTTACTTTGACCAAAACATTAGACATCTCCTTTTATCTATTACTATTGCCACGCACATTACTCACTATACTTCCACTATACTACAGCTCATTGCAGTTCTCTACTTTCACATCATCAGCTCATTGCAGTTCCTCACTTTTCACATCTATCAGCTCATGCAGTTCCTCTACTTCACTATTTATCACTCATGCCAGCTTCCTCTACTTTTCACAAATCTATTCAGCTGCATGACGCTTCCCTACTTTCACGTTACCTTTAGGTTCTCCACTTTGTCTTGCTTTTTCTCCCTCATTTTGCTTTCGACCTCTTGAACTTTGTTCGTCGCCTGCACTTTCCAGCGAGCTCTGATACTGGGTTGAGCTGTCCTGACGACGCTCACTCCTTATCCTTCCCTCCAAGATCCACTCCCCTCCTACAGACAGAAGCTAGTCAATTACAATTCCAAGTAAAACCATATATAAAAATAATCTTACATTTTTCGTGATGCAGGTTACCAAATTTAGACGGTAAAACTGCTAAAAGTTATGAAAAGTTTCCCATCTTAAATGTCGTCTGATACGCGGTTCACCCGAAAAAAAATAAGACTATCATTAAACAACAAATCATTAGACTTACTGCTTTCATTGTACGTGATTGAAAAATCACCTTAATTCTAAAAGTGTTAACAAATAAAATCAGTGCTATAACTCACTAATAGATTAAAGATTACGATTCTGTTCTACGAAACTTCCAAATATGTGCCACGCCTGTATACACATATAATCAACCTCGAAACAATAGGAATTCATTCAGTTACAAATATTCTACGATCGATAGAGATGACAGGATGAAACAAATTTTGAACACTATGCCCCCGGATCCAAGGCGTGAAGGCTGCCCAAAAGATAACTAGTAAATATGAATGTCTTATTCACTACCATTCAAAAGTGGAACTTGAAAATTAGGAAAACTTCAAGTTAAATCAGTAGCGTCAAAAATGGTTACCATTAAAAAGGGCTTTGTCATAAGCTGTGAATATGAAAGTCCATCAACTTACCATCCAAAATTATACCAATGGTTTATTTTTTCCAGCCAGAACAAACACCAAAAAATATATCCCCGAATCGAAGATTTCAGGAGCATAAAAGTATTCCAAGAACAGACCGGGTTTAAATATTCCAGACAGCTAATAAGTTAAGTATTCCTGGAAGCGTATTGGGCACAATTTACAGTTTCAAAGAATACATTAACTTAATTTCAACTTCTTTTTCCCACTGCTAATCTCTGTCCTTACAACTGAAATCTGAATGACAGCCTTTAAGACATACTCCTGACTCAAGAACAATAGAGCTGTTAATACGATGTTTCTCCCATTTATTAGTAATAGTTCTGAATGAAAAACTCAAGTGCTAAAACAGATCTTTGTTATTCAAGACCACGAAAGCAAGTCTCTGTTAGGCTACCAGTTCTGTCTGTCATTAGACTAAGTTTAAGGAAGAACTAACCAGTTTGTGTCGTAGCACTAGTTTAAGAGACTACAGTTGTGTGCCGTAGACTAGGTTAAGGAGAACCTACCATTGGTGTCATAGACTAAGTGAACTACTGTTGTCTGTGCTTAAGAGAACTAGCCAGTGTTGTCTTCGTTAGACTAAGGTTAAGGAAACCTACCGCAGTTTTGTGTGCCTTACTAGTAAGCGAGACCTACCAGATGTTGTGTTATAGACTAGTTTAAGGAGGAGAACCTACCATTTTTGTGGTGGCTGTAACTAGTTTAAGAGAACCTACCATTGTTGTGGTATTAGTAGGTTAAGGAAACTTACAGTGTGTGTGCGTTAGAGCTAAGTTTAAGCAAACCTACCAATGTTGTGGACATCAAATAGGAGCAGGATCCTCATAACTTTTCAGCTATAAATTTCCGAGCGGGGCCGACAAATATGTAATAGAAATATATTCATTTTTTTCTTGTGTGATACATGTACATTAAAACAATCATTCAAATTTATTGCACAAATAGTAATACAATCTTGTAAAGGTACAACTACTTAAAGAACAACAGAACCATGAAACTAAAATGGTAAATATGAAATATAGCCAATAGTGTTCTAAATGACTGATACGCAGTTTGAAGCGTCACTACGCCGTCAGTATTTTTCAAATAAATCTTCATAACCTGAACACGATACGACTGTGAGACCATGACGACGCGTTGAAAGTTGGACCCGCGGCGATCGTCAGCCTGCGGCTGTGGCGCCATTGTGCGATTTCCGGCATGCGGAGTGTGGCCGCAGGGGCCGAAAGCCGAAGAAGAATGATCACTTTATTCCTTGAACTTTTTCTTTGTTTGAAACCAATTGAACGAGTACATGTTTTCTTTAATTTACTGGTATTTTTCAGGTAATGCTGTTGTCAATTTGTCCTGAGCTTGTAGGTCTAGAAAGCCGAAAGTATTGGGTATTCCTACTTGGCTATCTTATAGCTGCCCCAAAAATATGTATCCATTAGGTCAGCGTCAGATACCCGTGGTCAATATTTCACCTTTAAAACAATTGAATATAGTGCCCATCCTTGTCAAACGATTTGGTATTCCTGTGTTAAAATAAGTTATCATTTAGATTTATTTTTAAAGAACTATATCGATATACCAGCACTATTTTGTTGTTGCATGATGCGACATTCTATAAGGAAATTGGGAAGCAGTCTGTGTTGATCTAGGAGGGCAACGGAGACGAAGAACGCCTGGATTGGTGTTGAATTTCTTTGAAATTTTGACAAAACATGTATTACCTACACTATTAAATTTACTTTACCATTATGAAGAAAGTAATGACATGGGCGGAAAAGAAGGCGTTTGGGTTAGGTGTTATACTACCTTAGACGGCAATAATCAAATGTGTATGAATAAGTTAGACCGTTAGCCATTTCACCGGCCGCAGTAGCGGCCGATCTATTTATGATTCAGTGGGCGATCAGGAATGTCGTATAGCGGTACTGGGAGAAAGGGTCAGTATTTGGTTCCCGTTCACTTACTCCAAGCATTTGGAGAAGAGTAATTCTTTATCGAAAATTGTACTGATGTAGCGGTTCTAAATAAACGATTAAAAATGCAAAAGGACGCATCCAAAAAAAAAAGTATCAATAACTTGTAAGAGGCAAGACATTAGATCTAATTTGGTATCAACGATACATAATATTCCTATATTTACATTTGAATATACCAAGTTTTTTTCCAAAGTTTATATATAATCTATTAACATCAGATAGACAGTGTAACATGCTCACATTGCATATACACCATGTATATTCACAAACACACACTGTATCATTTTGACCAGTAAAATTTTAGGCGTTGCAATAAGCAAATGTTATGCTTCTCCATCCTATTCACTAACCGGAAAGAGATTCATTCTGTTGTAGAGCTCTATCGGAATTATGTTACCGGTGAGATTACCACGTTAATAGACGAACAGCATATTTTGCACCAGAGTTTCTATTCATTGATTTAATGATACATAATTGCTATTCAGAACTATGGCTGATATGAAGCTGTGTGTTTACTTGTTGGCGAAGCCAAAAACTATTGATGATATCGTGCATATATGTGTTTCACGCTACCCCACTCGAGAAGGTATCTTCACTCATATAAAGAGCCCCTTTATGTCTCCATTACCAGGTGTAAAGGGACTGATTTCAATTTGGCCTTCTATGTCCGGCACTGCAGTGTGCCCTCCGTTGCAGCATGTAGAGACATAAACTCCTATATCGCTGCAACCAACTAAGCTGTGACACGTGGTCACTACGATTTTTTTCCAAGGGTCTCATTGTCGACATGACCTTGGACACCATTCAGGGTAACAAATCGCAGTTTGAAGTCCATTACGGTAATGTTCTGCATTATGCTGAGAAAACTCTATTTGAAGAGAAGTTGAACGATTAAACTTTAAATATATTTAGTAACTGACACCTCATCTGAAAGTATTTTAATTGAAAAAAAACCTTATTAAGATAACTTAATTAACTACATACATTGAGGAAGTATCTAATGAAGAGAGAACTATATCTTCGAACTCTGAGTATTTTATGAGACTCCGTATTGGTGCTTTTACTACTAAATATCCTGAGAGAGAACATAGTATTTATAATAACATGTGATCATTTCCTAAAAGACAATTAGCGTTCAAAGATTTGGTTTCTTGACGTTCTCCCATACAGGCTAGTGAGAATTTTAGTGATATTGGTGACTAGCGAAGAATCTATGAGCTCTAACGTAATAAAATTTATATTCTGTGACTTAGACAAGTTTTAGACATTCTTAAGTCGATTCATAGATGATGAAGCACATTATTCTATGTGAAAATTGTGACTTCTCCAGGATCTCAGTGTAAATTTGAGAACGTGGCAAATGCATGACCACTTAACGAGCAACCAAAATGATCTCGGGCCATCTCCTGACGAAATCTGTTTTTTTGAGGTATTGATCGCCAATTTTCACCGTAACAGGAGCTCCCCTGTACATTTCTGTACGTGCAAGAGGCGATGCGTAGGCACCACCATGGTTATGAGCTCCCCCTGCTTGCAACCGCGACCATAGTGCCGATCGAGCCGTCTACTGAGGACTACGAGATCTTTTGTTGCGGGTAACATTTATCGAATATTCGAGTGTCCTCACATCAGGCAATTAGACTTTGCCTCAGAGACAATTGACAAACATTTGTCCAGTTATATCCATACTACCAGCACCAGACGCGCATACGTTCTTTAATAGTTCATATGTAGTAATAAATAAAAAAAAAATAAATTATTACTCCTGTATCCTCCGGACTAAGTATAGGTGTTTCATAAAACTTTCTTTAGTGATCTTGACACCCAACTGGTAATCTTGCACGACCGCTTCAAATCTTTGTTTTCAGTAATTTACCTAACCTCAGCCACTCTAACTTGGCAATTATCGCGATAAACAAGTTTCCTTTAAACTTTTATAATCAGTTATAACACCATATTAGGACCCCAACCTGCCGGCGTCTAACGTATTCCAGCAACCTGCTCTCCGGGTGTTCATTCTCCGCATCGGTCATGGAATTGGATTTTAATAGACGTGTATTTATTAGATCGGCTGTTTAATTCAATCGTAAAAACTTATCGGATTCTACTGCTATCTCCCAAATACGTTTGACAGTCGAGCTTTCGAAAGCCTTTAAAAATAGAGCGAAGATACTACGTGTTGTCGGAATATGTTTAATAGTCATTAGATGTAGAATTTGATTCCTTGCCTGCATTTACCTCGTGCTCTACCTAAATCTCGGCACCTATAACACAGGATCATCATCTTCGAACTCTCTTGTTAGGGTACACCAAAAGAGAATATAATGAATCTCCTAGATTTCTACTGTTATACGTGCCCTTCGATTATATCGATACATGACAACGATAGGCTAGAAATTGCGGGCACCAGAAGATTACTCATACATTGTTCGTTGTCAGACGTGTAAATTACGCCTCCTTCGTATCAATGGTACAATAAAATAAAACAAATCATGTTTGAGTGGGATTCTGGAGCATGTCCTTGTTAGCATCTTGTTCTGGTAACTTTTGCTCTTGTATGTTCTTATTATACTGATATTTCCAGGACATTATGGAGTGCATAAAAGGTGTCACGATATATTTATTAAATGAATAGGGGTAAATCATAGTACTACACCCATCACTGAGTGGATGATCAATTGCTTAAGAGAACACAAAGGCCTAGAAAGAGGTACGGATGCAAGTAGTCCGAAGTTATTCCTTTTATTAGATATTTTGCCCACAATGCCGACAAGTGTTCACAAGATGCCCCTGTGATTTAGAAAGGTTTCTCGCACCCTCCTCTCTCACACACACCATCACTATTTAATTCGTGTATGAATTTATTTTATTTTTACCTCTTGCAGTCTTAATTCAAATGTATGTGAAAGCAAATGCGGTTGTATTATTTGGTCATTTGGTCTGTTTCCTGTGTTTGTCATTGCTCATGACCCTGCTGGAAGGCGATCGCGAGTAAGTTAGTGAGGGATCTTTAGTTAAATCCTGCCCCCACCCCACCCACTGTTCTGCATTTTTGTTTGAAAGTTTCCCCCCCCACTCTTTTCGGATTAGTGGGTTCGAATGACCTTTTTTTATTTGGTCGGAGCTGTCACTTCTTCAGAAAGCCCCCTCCCCTTTCTCTCTTTTTTTTAAATTAGTCCTACGTCTCTGGGCTTTCAGCCCTGCTTACCTGTACGTCCCGGGAAGGGTCGGTAGTTGGCCATACCGCAAGTACGAGCGATCAATAGATCCTTTTTTACGTTGTTCTAAGTACTGTTTAAAAAGGCAGTTAGCCCGCAAAAGTCTAAATCAAGTTATTGTTGTATTGATTCAGCCAACGAATGTTGTGGGCCATTACGCAAGATCATAGGGAATCCGACACACCATCTAAAACGCTCCATGCCTTACAGAAATGATGATGTGACCAGTGAATATGAATTGTATGTATAAGACTTTTTACCAGCAAATATCCTAAAGTAGTCTAGACCAAGTCGGCAGTCCCTTTACAGTAGCTTACTATTCAGTTTCCTTACCAAATGTTGTTTGAACAATGGAAATTTCAGACACCGGGGAAAAAAATATAAGACCAAAATAGAAAAAATTAATGGAAAAAAGAATAAAGATTAACCGGATAAATACTACTTTAGAGATCTTTTAATTACATATACATATTGATTAGTATCGATTGTTTTTTTGTGAAATAATTGTGTGGAGTATACCATTCCTTGCATAAAATGCTGAAATTGATGTTTCAATAAATTCCATTTCGCCCGCGTACTATCAGCTTCTGCTATTCAAAGTGAAAATACTTTCTCGCTAAGATAATAATAATATAGTATCTCTAATTTTGGGTATCGACCAAAATCGAAAAAAGGGCGTGAGTCACCGAAATTATGTCAACTTTCCAGCTAATTAGAGTTCTATCTGACCTTACAGTGTGCTAGAAAAGATAGTTGAGAAGAGGCAGTAGCATGCTGAGTAAGTACGCGAGTTGATTTAGCAAGCCCGATAAGAATGGATG
Organism: Ostrea lurida; assembly: GCA_903981925.1. Classification (NCBI taxonomy): domain Eukaryota; kingdom Metazoa; phylum Mollusca; class Bivalvia; order Ostreida; family Ostreidae; genus Ostrea; species Ostrea lurida. The sequence continues at coordinate 9,467 of CAJDSM010105102.1, forward strand.
CGCTTTATTTCCATATTCAACTGACGATGCGAGAGAACTGTATCCACTGATAGAGTTTGCTTGCTAGACGGTAGGGAGTCTAATAGAATACTGTAGAATTGAGAGCTTATCGCCGGAAAATTGCAATGCACTATCATTGGTGGACTGGCCTTAAATAAGAAACCAAAGACTCGGCGGCGTGAGAGTTACCTTATCAAATAAGTTAGTACACAGAATAATTGTTTTCTTTTTATGTTATTAAGTTTTGATATGAATACGTCAAAGCGCCTGTGATGATTCCGCTAGCGAAGTTGGATGTGATGTCGTTCCCAGATGCTATACGTTAATAAGTAAACATCCTAAGGCTTGTTAAACATGTGCCTTCTCTGCGGATAGGATAACCAACTTACCTATTCATAGTGAACATGGACTGGTTGCCGATTCCGAACCTGGATCTGGCTTCAGACTCTTAATTACTTTCATTTTATCCTTAAGGAACTCCCCATAATGAAATTGAAGAAGAATAACTCGACTAACCGACTGAATGAAAACATAAACGCTGTAATGTACTCTTCATTTTAAATTGGTTTTCTCGTGTCGGTCGGTACAAACTTGTCAATTTATACCTTTGGCTTTTTGTGAAACTATCGTTGATATAGTTGCAATGTCTTACATCAGTCGCCATTACGACAGCGCTAGAGGATATGCTTGGGTACCTAATTTGTAACCCCGCGTACCGCCAAGAAAACCAAGACTAAATTTAATAAGTACAGTATCGTTCAAAATTTATTAGTCCGTAATGTGTTTTTCATACCTGATCTATAATCTATTCAAAGTGTACAATTCAGCTTTGATGTGCAGGATATTTTATTCCACGATGGATTATTTGAGACTTTAGGGTGATTGCATTAATCCTAGTAAGGTTTGAGTTTCCTTAACTCTTGCTATTTCAACAAGGAAATAAGTATTTTGTTTAGGTATTAGAAAAATTATGAAATCAATACTTAAAACAAATGACGCTGTACTACTTCGGATGTCAGTTTTTATTGTATTTTAAACGTATTGTCAGAGAAATGTTTGAGCACAATTACATAAGATATTTTTATCAATTCATAGCTAGAAAAAAAGGCGAACATTAACAATTGGTGATCAAACTGTATATCATTATATCCAAAAACATTTACAAAATCGAGGGTTAGGGCAAAAACGAGGAACCTCCGACAAAAGCACGGTAAGAGCCATTTGTGCACAATGAGCCAGGACGTATAGCATTCTTTCTAGCTGACTGGTTCACCACCGCCACGTGAGCCGGGGTGAGTCGAAAATGAACGTAAACCGGATTACCGTAGCAAAATCCTAGTATTGGAAAAGTGGACAGATTCTAACACAGGGGTATTCGGTAACAAATTTCAGTCGATACATCATGACTTAAGGATAATTCGTTGTCAATCGCTACAGAGCTGTCATTGAGCTATAGCACCGTAGGAATTTAGCGAACATGATGACTGTTAAATCGAGATTCGTTATACACCTTATCTAGCATCAAACTTTATTTGTTAGTAGATTGGCCTCGCTTTTAAAAAGTCCGTCATATCGCAATTTGATAAACTGCCTATTTTGCTTGTCCGATATCGACATCAAGATCTGTCTCATGATACTTACACACCATAAACGCGAGAGGGGTGATATGTGGTGATACTAACATGACCATAGCAGTCGTATATTACTACATAGGAAAGGGAAAGTTTGACGGACTTGCAAGTAAAGTCATCACGCTTATCAGGAAACTGTTCAGTGGGCAAGATCTGCATATAGCAGTCATGTTAAGGTAATATATCCAAATATTTGAAGCAGCTACTTAAGAGTGTCTGTGCTGTCCCTTTATATTACGAAGTCTTCTGTTCAGATGATATCAATAAGATGGACATAATTGTGAAAATTACAATGTTGTTAATTGATAACGACCCGTATCATCCTATCATTAACCTACTATGTAAGGAGTTTGGAAGAGACTGTACGGGCGAGGTTATTCGGTTTTTATATCCGCGTAACAGTGTTCTTTTACAACTTCTGCTTCATATGAATAATAAATAATAAAGTCTGCCAATTAATGGACGAGGCACCAATAGTGCCCTTATAGGACTACCTACGTCGGAGATTGTCTGGAAGAACCTGGTCGTTCCAACAGATTATTTATGAAGAATGCATCCATATTAAGTAAACCCGAATAGCAGGCTCTATAAATCTTACCTTTAGTCAGTACATATGTGGGGCAATCATTGTGTTTTCGTAACAAAATATGATGTCTAGTTTTCCAACGACTAGAAATTTCGTATTGTCTGGGTGCCCGTTTTGTTTAAAAGGCAATTATAGCTATAATCTAAAAATGCCTAGATGTGTAGATCACCTTAGTGTAGAGAACATCGGTAGGTAAAGTGTGTGAGAAAAAACTAAGGGCTCGCAACTAAAGACATCGGTTCGAGGATCCGGCACAACTATACGGAGCATTATTTCGCAATTCTTTAGTTGTAAGGCTTGTAGGAAAGTATCACAGTTGATCATGTCATAGTGTGTACATGTCATAATTATGCGACGTAGTGGACGTAGTCGTTTTTCCTGTCCGAATCTGAATTTGGAATATCATGAAAGCAAGAACAATACGTAGGGTGTCAAAATTAGTTTTCAATTCATATTTGTAGCATTCCATGTCAAATTGACAAGTTAGTAAACTTCGATCAATATGATAAGGGTGTTAGGAAACCATTATGTATGCCGGCACTGTTGGAAACACCTGCATAGGACGTTTATCAGAAATAAAAGTAGTGTGAACTGGACGTCTAGTTCTGTTCGAACCGCTTTCCTAGACTTTTTCTGTAAACAACATGATCACCAGTTTGTTTCGTCATCCTCCATCATCGCGAAAAAGGGAGAGGGGTCATATTTCATCAACGCAGGGATGAATCAGGTATCTTCCATTTATAATCATAGTGGTCCAAACAAATTCTGAGTTCTATGATAATTAAACTGCTTTGTGTTTGTAAAGTATATAGTCACTTATTCACTCTTTAATTCAGTTTAAACCAATTTTCCTGAATGACGTTGAGGAGAGCAGCCCCATGGCTTCTTACA
>CAJDSM010105128.1:2583-14931 GCA_903981925.1 Ostrea lurida
ATTATTAATCATGTTCTATATACAACTCCGCAAAGTTTCAATTAGAATCCTGCTAGTCCGTTTTAGGAAGGCTGTGGTGGACAACACTACATGATGCGGAACAGACCAAGACAGACAGGGTCAAGCAGCCTAGGTGCACGATTCAACTTCCTAATTAATGAAATAACGTATCAATATTCAGTCAGGCATTAAAAATGCTTAGACGTGCATTTCATGATCGGTCAATTAAGTCATTTCACCCAGATCACCAAATTAAATATTAGGTTTTGTTTACGGAAACTGCGATTGTTTTTTGTCTATCATAGTTGTATATATACTAAAACAATAAACAAAACCCGGATCCCACTAGAGATAAGTAATGTTCAAAAATGTCTTCCTCCCGAGATTTCTGTTCCCGATGGAAGATTTCTGCTGTGCAGCATAATTTAATGATTTTAGTTCCCTGTATCCAATGTCTACTTTCCGCAGAATATCAGAGAGATCCGTATTAACAGCATTTGTTCTATACCCTAAGCTGAAATAATAAATTTAAATGAAAATTAGGACCATCATAACACTTTTTGAAAAATTTTACACACTGATAAATTTTCAGCGGCTATAGACTAATGAACACATATTTTTCTTAAATCATAAATAAAATTTCAATAAGTTGCCCAAAAGCGTTGCCCCCCCTCCCCTCCTCCCCAGTTCCTTCTTACGAGCCGCCCCGGTCGCCCTTTTCTCTCTCTCCCCCCGCCCGCCCCCGCCCGCACCGTCGCCGCGCGGGCCCGCCGCCCCCCCCGTCGGGGCCCGGCCCCAGCCCCCCCCCCCCCTATTTAATGTTGAGTCTTTTGACAACTGAAGATTGCATGGCAAACTGAGAGAAAGGGGAATAAATGCTGTAAGCACAAGTATTCCACTACACAAGTGCTTCGCACCATAGTATCTTTTTAAAATTAGCTATTCCAGAATGTGAGTTACCATTTTCTTGACAGTGTTTTAAGGGCATGATGCCAAAATGATCCCCGATTGAACTTGGGTCATGCTCGCGAAATCCAGGCAGGTACCAACTCCTGCCCGCGCAGTTAGGTGTGAATGGTTCAATCCGGTTGTCAGAGGAATCGTGCGCAGCGAGTGCTGAAGATGACGGGGAGATAACGAGGGGGGTGTGCAGCTATGGGATGAGGGGTGCTATAAGTCCCTTCAGTAAGGTAGATCATGTCCGTGAATTGAGGAGGACCTGCAATATCGAGATTGAACAAGTAAATTAGCTCGGATTTAGAAGTTAAATAAACCAAGGAGATAGGTGTGAAAATTGTCAAGGTCGACTGAGTCCTTTGGGAAAGCTCCCAAAGATGAATATACGGTGTATAAAGCCTGGTAATTTGAATAGGGACTATGCCAAACGTTAGATTGGCCGCGGTTGTGACCGACTAAGAAGAGAAGAATTAGTTGCCATCAGAGAGGGACATGTTCCGAATTAAGAGAAGAGGAGGATAATATGCTTCACACGGTGGCAGATGGAGTGGCTATAAACGTTACAATAGCGGGGGGGAGCAAGTCATGGGGGAGTTCGACCTTTATCGGGGAACGTAAACTTCAAGCGTTGTGCGGAGAGACTGAGACTGAAAACGGAGTGAGGTTGATGGAGCAAGGACGGATGGCCAGTTAATTTAGTCTAGGCGGATGAGAGATCCTTAAAAGTTTGCCTGGGAAATGTGGAGCAGTATCTACCTGTGGGCTGAATCCCAGGGCGCGATAGCAGGCCATCTCCTTCTGAGGTAATCGTATTAGACTGGGTTGATCTGGGGAGAGCGGTATCGCCGCTACTCGTCAACTCGGGAAGGGGATAGGCCGGAATTTGACACACAGTGTGACAGTTAAACCTGGTTTCCTATTCATTATAAAATGAGCGTCGAACTTCAATCAAAGCGCCCAGGGAGGATCGACAGCGGTGACTACGGTATTGTCGATGGGTAGAGCTGAAGGGGGAGGGAGGGGGAAAGGGTGAGGGGGGGAGATGGAGGAGGGCGAGGTAACGAGATCAGATGTGAAAGAGTAATAACGAGTTGCCAAAGTATTACGGCTGAACGAGGAAGACATTCCCGAGAAGTTTGGGTGCGAGTCGAGCGCAACTGCTAATTCGTGGTCGTGGTGGGGTGACGATCTGTGGGCAGAAGAGCTTTTTTCATTAGGGTCTGTTAAAGTCTTGTCAGGTTGGAGTCGCGCCTGGCAGCAGGAGAACAGTGCAGCTTAAGAGACAAGGAGACAAATGTAAAGTAAATCTTCGTAAGGGGAAGGGGAGTGCGAGATCAGAGAAAGCTTGCATGGGTCGGGAAGGCGGACGGACGAGGAAGACTGAAATCCAGGGCGGATGGCGAAAGCACGCAGCATAAGAAGGAGTCGTGAGCGGGGACGAGTGGTCCTGCGAGATTGATATCAACGAGACTAGTACAGACATACGGGGTAATGTGGGTGAGGGGTAGGGGGAAGGCAGGGAGACGATGTGTATTTTAGGGCGGCGGGTCCGTTGTCGGGTCGAAGGGGAAGTAGGCGGGACGATGGTGTCCGAGTTGCTTTTTGAAAATGTATGTTGGGACATTCAGAGAAAAAACGTGGACGCGACGATTTTGCCGGGCAGGCCGGGGCGTGTGCCCGGATCTCTGGAAATTTTGCACAGTGAGTAGTTGTCAAGTGAGACCCCCTGGGCGCTTAAACTGAAGGGTGATGGAAAGATTTTAAGCTAATGGATAAACAGAGTAGAAAACATGGGGTGAGATTAAATGAAAATCACGCCGGGTGGGGTCAAAGGGCAAATAGGCAGCCGAACAATAAACAGGCTAGATGTCACACCAGCGCAGCTGGCTAAACCATTGTGCAGTCTTGTGTGTAGAGAGATTATACTTATACATAAAGTAGTATATGCTTATAGATGATAGCAAACACCAAAAAAAGAATTATTGTCAAGTTTATGAGAGCTAGAAGTCGAGATAGACATAACAGCCATGAAAAAGGGTACATAGGGTAACGCTTTGACACAGGACAGACATACCAGATCTTTAAACAAGATTTAAGATCGCATATAACAGAAAAGAACTGTCCCATACAGACGGTAAAGCCATGTTAACGTTGACAGATCAGACAGAACAAATTCAAAAAGTGAGTTTATATGTTACACACAGAGCAGGACAAATCTAAAAGCTTATACTGTAATACAGACACTGGAACAGACCAAAAAGGACATATAATATTACAGGTACAGACCTGAACGTAACCAATTTATGGCAGTATGATAATATTTCCTGACACAGTGAGCTCTAGAAATAAACGTGTTTATAAGTCACACGTGGCAGTGACCAATTTTCTGTGGATAGATCATAAGGTCTGTATTTATGGAACGAAGACAGACGGCGCGGACCAAAGGAGAGAGGGTTAACGTTAGTAACAGACAGACAGAGGAAGCAAAAGATTATATAAACGTTCAACGAGTATCATGGAAGACAGATCTTGGAAAAAGCAAAACAGATTGTTTAGATGTTACAGAAGAGACAGACCAAAAAAGAAGGTTTCAAGTTACTAGGACAGGACACCGAAATATGTAATAAATGCAATAAAAAGGCTTCAAAGTTTTACAGACAGGGGGAGCGAGTCCCCACAAAAAGGTTAATGTTACAGAACGGGACATACGCTGGCGCATCGCAAAATATAATTGTGACAGCCATAGCTAAAGCACAGAGCCATTAAGGGTTAATTGTTACAGACAGAGCCCAAGCCGCATGCAGATTAAATGAGTTTACGGGATCAGACACCTAGGAGGACTGACAGACATGGACCAAATAACGGCGTTAGAGTGATCAGAAGAGAAAGACAAGGCGGCAAAACAAAGGGTTTATATGTCTACCCAGACAGAACATATCAAACGGTTGAATTATATACAGAAAAGAACAGGAGAGTATAGGACAGACAGATGCAAAAATGGATATCTCAGCCGACAGGCAGACCAAAGGTGTGAAAGTGAGCAGGGACAGATCAAAAGGGTTAATGGTTTTACAGACAGATCAGACCGAACATACTGGTAGTAGTTACAGACAGGAGTGCCAAAATATGTTTAAGAATGACGAGCATACATTGACCAAAAGAGTTAAATTTGACAGACAGACAGAGACGAGAGCAGAGAGCAGCGACCAAAAGAGTTTAAAGGTACACAGAGGATCAGACGCAGACAGACCGCAGAAGGGCTGGTAAAAGCGTATACAGACAGAACGACAGGGAGGCAGAAAGTAGTTGAGATACGTTCAAACATTGGACTACAGACCAAAAAAGTGTTAGAGCGTTACAGAGGAGACCAGAGCAACAAACGAGTGGTGTGGGACGGTGCTGACCAAGACAAACTACAGACCGAAAAAGGTTAACGTTACCAGACAGACCTCAGGAGCACAACTTCAAGGTTACACGCGTTGGACAGACAGACAGAGAATGATCAAGAAAGGGACGGTTAAGAACTGTCATGAGGCACCAGACAAGTGGCATAGGCAATAAGCTTGAGCCTTGACAGACAGACAGCACCAGACAAGGTTAATGTGCGTACGACCAGACATGAGTACATGAAATCAAATAGAGGGTTAAGAGTGACAGACATAACAGACAAGATCTATAAAAAAAGCAATACTAGGGATTACAAACAGAAGAGCAAAACAGAAACCACGAAAAAGTTTGAATGTTACGACAGACAGGACAGAGCAGAAGATTAATGTTATAACACAGACAAAAAGTGTTAAAAATGACGACATGACACATTATCAGCCCAAACGTTTAATGTCACAGACGAGACATTGATTAAAATGAGGCCATGGAGTTAACGTTAGCAGACACACGCCAGCACAAATATTGAGAGCAGGCACCAAAAGCCCCAGTTAACGTTACCAGGACAGACAGAGAGCCAAAGCGGGGTTAAAGTGACCAGAAAGACAGGGCAAACAAACAAGCGGTCCGTTGAGATTGTGTTCAGACAGGGACAGACAGGACAGACGCAAAAGGTTAACAGGGACAAGACCAGACAGAGGAGACGATACTAAAAAGATTAAAGTTACGAGACAGAGCAGACCAAAGAGTTAGATGATGTTAATAGCAGACAGACATATCATGACCAAAAGTCGGTGGAAACGGGGCACCTAGACCAAAAGCATTACGCAAGGAAGGGTCGATAAAGGGTTAGCCAGGGACAGACTTATGCAACAAGAAGGTTAAACGTTACTATGACAGCCCATCACGGATGCCAGAAACATACACGACAAAGGTAGTTACATTAGGCGAGACAGAAAAGGCAGACCAGACGAATGGGGCGTAGCCCCGTGAAGGGATTACCAGGAACAGACGAAAAGGTGTTAAAATTACAACAGACAGATAGAACCAAAAAGTTAAAATTAACTAGAGTTGCAGAACGAAGTCAGACACAAACAGGGGTCTCTAACAATTTTCAAGGGCGGGACAGGCAGACGAGACTAAAAGGGGGTTAACCGTTACAGACAAGAGCGACAGGGACCCCCACAGACACAAGAAAGGTTAAGAATATTACAGGACAGAACAGACATACAGACCAAAATGTGTCTTATGAACGTGGAACAATACAGACAAGAGGCATATGTAAAAGTTAACGTGACAACCAAAGGGTTAATGTTACAGTTCAGACAGAAGACCAAAAGGTTAAAAGTGACAGGACAGAAAGGACCAAAGAAAGGTTAATGTTTACAAAAGAGACTATACAGATCAACAGGTTAAAGTTACAGAGGCAGACGAGTGGTCAGACCAGAAAGAATAAAGGAAAGAAAGACAGAAGCAAACCAAATAAAAAAGTTGATGTTAACAGAAGATGAGACCACAGAAGGTTACAGGCGTGACGACAGACAGACCGAAGAGATAGATTACACGTTAGTCAGATGGTGCCAGACATAATCAAAAAAGGTTTAGAAACGTAATAACTAAAACAAAACAGACCAAGCAGAGTGGTTTAACGTTGACAGGGACAGACAGACAGACTCAAACGTTTTAACCAGTGACAGTTAAAGGGACAGTGGGCAAACCAAAGGTTAATGTTAACACCACAGACAGCAGACCAAAGATAAGGTATAATGTTAGACACAAATGACTTAGAACCAAGCCAAAAGTGAACAAGTACAGTGACCAAGAGACGGACGTTACCCAGAAAGTAATCAGTCTAAAAGTTCACAGGACAGACAGGACGGTACCAAGCACCCAAAATGGTTATAGCAAGCCCAAGTTCGGCGAGAAGCCATAAACCGATGATATAGCAGACCGAATACGGTAGTAATTTTCTAGGACTTAGACAGGACCAAATGGTTAAGAGTAGACAAACAGGAGCAGAAAGATAGACCAGAAAAACAGTACATACTTTTTGGTCTTTGTAGTGTTCTGTCGTGTAACTAGTGTAGGAACATTTAGTCTGTCTGGTCTTGGTGCACTTTAACCGAGCAGAACATGAAGTATGACCAAAAAGGATTTGTTACATTACCAGACAGGTCAACCGGACCAAAATGGTTAAAGTTACGGGCATACAGTACAGACCAAAAGGGTGATAGTAAAAGGTGACAGACAAGAGGCAGAGCAAGGACCAAATCAATGAAGCGTTAACTGTTGAACAGACCAGACTAAGAAACAGAACAAAATAAAATAGGCCGTTAACTGTTACAGACACACCGCCACTAGACAGGACCACAACAACGGTTCAACGTTACACGACGGAGACAGGCATTCCATAAAGGTTAACGGTGTACCAGACAGAACAGGACCCAGAAGGTTAACGTTAACCCTAACAGACCATTACAGTGACGCAAAACAGCAGTATAAAATCACAACAGGACAGACCAAGACAAGTGGAAGTAAATGGGATGGCAGAAAGACAGACAAACCAGAAGGTTGAATGTTACAGACAAAGCAGACAGACAAACCAATAAGAGTTAAATGTAACAGATGACAAGCAGACAGACAGACCAAAAGAGGCTTAAAACGGAGACAAGAAAGACGATACAGACCGAAAAACGTACTCTCAAAGGTAAGTCACATATGGGATATGAATGAACAACCATACTTTTGCATCAACTAGTCACTTTATGTTCAGAGGACGTAGTTTACGACCCGTAGGCGGGTAGTTCATCAGTTAAACTGTATATGTAACAAACACGTGCTATGTACACTCCTGTGAGAACATGAGTTGCGTATTATCAGCTTAGATCAGTGTTGGACATGTTTTCGTAGTAGACAGAGTCTGAATAGGATAGAAGTTTGAGTGACATACGTCGAGTCTATACGAGTATATTCTTTTTGAAATAGAATTTTGCTAAATCGACATCATTCCATGTGAAGCCAATTCCAAAATTGAGGAGATAGGGGTATTTCTCACAATGAATTAAAACGAATCGGCAATAAATCTATGCATCTCTAGGAGTATGGCGTGGACATTCTTACCCATCTCAATCATTATATAGATGTGTTTGCAGCTAAGTCGGTATATCTTGGCATTTGCTAGAATGTAACTTGTAGCATTGTAATGACCGTAGATATATACAGGAAATGATCCGAAGAGACCAGCTAGAAGACATTTGTTGACTTTGCATCTCTTGAACAGTTGGAACGCTGAATATTCATGCCAATAGTGTTGGAGAACGGATCTCGATGTCATAATTTTGTACCACTCATCTCTGGGCTCGGACATTTGGCTAACTTTGCCCAATATTATAAATAGTATTTCCACAATTTGTTGTTTGTTTTTACGCGACAAGAGGCATAAAAGTTGGTTCTCCAATGTCACCACGGGCCTTGCCATTACTTACTCATAGCCCGAACACATACAGTTTCGAGTGTTAGGACGTAAGGCAGAGATGTGTCACACATTGTTCAATACTTTTTGTCATCTGGCGCGGATTAGGGTGCCCATTTGAGGTATAAAGGGTAGACCTGGGTTGAAGTAAGTCTCTGTATTAAGACGCAAATGTGAGATATAGGATGCTCCAATACGCCCGGATCGCGTTGGTGCTGGTGGTGATTAGCCTGGAGCCAATTAGTCCGGCATCCATATGAATAAAAAAAAAATGTCACGCTCAGTTTTAAGACCATTGACTGTTTCAGAGTAGGACGTAATGCCTACCCTACAGACACTTAGTGAACGGACCGATATAATAATGGTTAATGTATTTAATTTCGATGTACCGATTAATGACCATGGTCCCCACTGGTGTCAAGAGGTAACATGTATTAGTGTCGTAATAAAAATGTAGTTTGATTATGCTATCCGTTTTACGATTTAGCTAACAGGATAACGCTTAAACAGAGTCCATGCAAGACCCAACCCCCTGTCTTGGGGCTCATGTGATGGGTCCAATTTCTTTACAGAGATATATAGTGTCGTATAGGGTTTTGTCTCATAGAGATTGTAGCCCAGTCAGTGGCACATGTATATAAGCTCCCGGGAAGGGTGCGGGGCGGGGGGACGAAGGGCACTTCTTAGTAGATTTCGGTACTAGGTAAGGGACGTGTCCTGTACAAGGTCCTGGCACAGGCCTCCAGGACGCATTGTTCACTGAGGTATTTGTAGATTCTGAAGGAATTTTGTTAATACGTATATCACCATATGTAGTAATGTCCCCTCGTTATAAATGGTTGGGGTAGATCCTTACCTTTCCCATAAAGAACAAAAAGGTAAGTCTGTCGAATCAGTGGGCTTGTTTTCAAAACTTTATTTCTGGTGAGTTATCCCTTAATTAAAAACCAAGGATATAACTAATGTTTACCTTGTGTTTGGCAAGAGTTTAGTCGGAGAGCTTCACTCATCACTGGGCAGCTGGGTCCAGATAGTAGAAGGCCATTCAATATAATTAATTGAGAGTAAGGAGTCATGTCATGGACCACCTACTCATAGTATTTCAGTGCTGGAGTTTGGGCCGAATATTACCATATGTATCATAATATTAAATGAAGTGGGAAAAACGCGAGCGTACCCATTCCAGTAGCGGCTACATGCTTCCGTATCGATCATTGGCCGTGCCTATATAAGATAGGGCGTATCCGGGGTCCCCCACTGCCCCACCCCCCTGTCCCCCGCCGGGCTACTTAATAAGCTTCTTTCGCTCCCCAAGTCTAAATTTCGAAATGCTCATTTCAATCAATTACATTCTGGATAAACAAGATGGAATATATTGTTCAGGGAATGAAGTTTGCCAATTTGCATATGTTTCTTCGAAATGACCAGAGCGCTTAGGCAGTTAAGATTGTCAGTTGCTACAAATTATCAGGGGGAGTGCGGGGTAAGATCCGTCCGGCCACACCTAAAAAGTACATCAACCGAGCTTAACACAAAATTTAGAATTACGTTTCCCTGGGCACTATAGCCTGTCCCTTACAACTACAGTGAGAATGTTTTTCGCGCCCGTACCGCGTCTATAACTGGGTCATCCGCATAGTTACAGGGCTACAAGCCGAGTCGCAGGGAGATGTGGTCGGCTCATCCAACCATGTGTCGCGAGGTTTCCAAATTCTGTAAGGCGAAGAAATTGAGCGTCGAAAAAGTCGTATCGCATGGTAGTAATGTAGTTGAAAAGCAGTAACGTATACAAAACAGCCAATTAACTGGGGTGCACCAGATATATTTATCTGCCCATCGGGTATGTAAGGATATAATTAAGCCGTTCTCGCAGTTTCACTCCCAAAACTTCCTGAGTTTGCAAGCTTTTGGCTTTCGCCAAATCAAAATCCTCTGCACGTGTTGTATTGGCCAACAACTGGAAGAATAATTTCGTACAAATTGTGCATGTTTTATATATCTATGATTTTTTTGAAATGTAGCTATTGGGAAATTTCTGTTTGATGGAAAAGTTCCAAATGCTCCTTACGAAATATAGAAGTCAAAATATGACATTTCTCGTAATTGATGGAGATGTGCATTGGGTATTTTATGAAAAAAAATCCGTCATTTTAGTGTCGGTCGAAGTACCATGTGGACTTACCGGAGGCCACCAGGGTGTCTTTCACATACCTGTGTGTCAGCCGGGGTTCAACTCAAACTGAACTTTTATAATAAACCGGATAACAGTGGTGGCAGAGGAATGACTGGGAGGGAGCATCGTAATAAGAAACAACAGACAGTTACGAAGGTTATCGATTAGCGAGTCAAATATTATTTTTAATACAATTATTTAATCTACTTTTTTGCTTACTTACAAATATGCATATCATAGTTTGATAGGATAGTGACTTACTCAATTTTATTTATGCATTATCGATTTGGTGTAACGAGGTGTTGCAGTATGTAAATCTTGCAGATTGAGTATGACAACGGGGCAATCCTAGTGCTTTTATTAGACCAAAAGACCCCCTTTTGGGTTTCAGTCCGGTCGATCTTACAAAGAATTTAAGAATCTTTCTTGGGTCTATGTGCGAGTGCTACGTTAAATATCTCCAAGTCTTTGATTTTATGAGATTGTTCAAGGCTCCCCGCCGCCGCCCCCACAGCCCCGGCCAATATCTTCATCTTTTAAGTCCTGGGTTTCGACGATGCTTATGGGAGGTGTTGAGCACTTTGGTTTTTATTTTTAAAACAGGACAGTTGTACGTGAGCCATCAAGAGCGGACCCCGGAGTATGGAAAGGATCTGGCGATAATTAAGTTAGATTGTTAAGCACTGAAGTACAGTAGTTTTTACCAATTAATATTACAATTCTGTCATATGGCGAACTCCAATATATAGGTAAGCAGGTAACATATCCGAAAGCAGTACAAGTTTTACAAGTGCAATACCCATGCATGAGGTATTTCGGGTTTTCAAGCATATATGTGCGCGATCAGGTTGAACATGTGTTGATGTAGCAGTTAGCTACCAACAATATTTTTTATGCCATGCATAATATAGAGGTTGCTACATGTCGTGTAATTAGTTGCCATGTGTTACGCGTAATGAAAGGATGTCCCTATTGATGATTATATATCGTGAGACGAATATTAATCAAAGGGCAAATAAAAGTAAATTGTTAAGTGTGGTAGGTATGCATCGACAATCAATGCCGTTTTATAAAATTCATATTATGAAAATCGTATGTGCCGATTTCAACATCAGCACAATAATGTAATGGAGTCGTCCAGGGCAGGCATTTGGAAGGCTGAATGCAGCATTTATAAGAAACGGGCACAGAATGCATTATCTTATAGACCACTCGATGGTGTGAAAACCTGACTTTTAAAAGGGGGAGCGACACCCAACAAGTACCGCGGCCTGTCGTTAAAAAAAATTTTGCAAAGGGTATAAATGAGACGATGAAAGAAAGTAAAACACGGTGCACTCCGAGAGAAAATGAGACATAACAAGAGGATCTTTAGTCAATGTTACTGTGTTATTGGAGGAACGTTTTGCATAATGGTCAAAAAAAAGAAAAAAAGGAAATGTACGAAAAATCCCTCCCTTGTAGAATGATCGAGAAAGGGTCAAACAGACGACGCAATCCTCGAATTAAGCTCCACTCAGAAATACAAAAACGAATAGTAGGGGACAGAAAATGTCACAAGACAAGAAAGACACAAGACAAAAACATTCACAGGAAAAACATGTCATCAGTTTTAAAATGAATTAATAAATTATAAGCGAACTTTTTCTTAAAAGTAAATAAAAGTTTTCTAATATAGAAATTTATAAGAGAATAATATTCTTTTAGTTTAATGAGTAAGAGTTCTTTTAATATACTTTCTTTCATCAAGCATGTTTTATAATCCTGGATATTCGTTATTTTGTGAAACTTGTTTGCCCTAGTGACTTCTCTCCTCCCGCTATCATAGGGAGGTATGGGCAAAAAACGGACCCCTGCACGACAGTAGAGGTGAGTGACATCCGGGGAGTGATCTTAGAGGAGTAAGCAAAAATTCCTGTTCGAGCTGGTCACGTACCCATATAAGATAAACGGCGGAAGTAAATCCGTAGTCAAAACGTATAGTGTATAATACAATAGGGACAAGAAGGCCAACCTGCGGCAACCTACGCACGCTAAAACGCTAAAACATGGCGGTTAACTACTACACCCGCTTAAACAATGCTATTTATACTAAACACATCAGGACAGCATTATGACCAATAGCAGTGACCATGATACTGGCAGAACTAAATTCGTTTGAGTCTGTTATTGTTAATGTGTCTTTCATTATCAGGATGTCTGGCACCTTTATCATATGACCATTTTATGTAGGCTGAAGTACCAATCGGAAAGTGAAACATTTCCGTGTACATGAAAAAGTTATATGAAAAACCCTTATATATTGTATTTGATCCACTGTTCATTGTAGGAAAATATTAGGTCAATTTGATAAAAACAGTTG
>CAJDSM010105153.1:74-10433 GCA_903981925.1 Ostrea lurida
CCAAAACCACAGGCGAAACCACGCTCCCGAAGAAAGGATGCCTACCTGATTTGTTAAGCATGATACGTACATTGCCTTCTCTTCTTCTTCTCATATCAATAATAGATCTTGTTGGATCTTTTTACGTTCTATATTGAAAGCTTTCCTCATCTACAGACATCATATAGTATCAGGTTGAAGCGCCAAATTCTGAGCCCAGTATGCGAGCGCAGCGCTCGATGTACACGAGACACACTATATCTGTGCAATGCTGCAAGGGACGCTAAACGAATTATTATACTTGCACAGCGGTCGGACCGTAAAAATTAAAATACTTATCTTGCGCAGCGCTCCGTTCTATATACAATAACTTCATCTGAAGGTCGTTTTAAAAATAGTCTCAATCTCACACGATCAGACATAAGCAAGATTTTGTAATAAAAATCTATATACGAAAATGAAATCCCGCCTCCCTTGAATAGTTTCGAAGATACTTTTATGAGTACCTTTTTCTGAATTTAAAAAAAATGGATGCAAAAGAATCACCACAACAAATATTAGAGTCCACCCTAAATAGCTCCAAATTTCAAGGGTTATTGTTATTACAATTATTTTGTTTCAATTTATGGTCTTAATTTCTTAAGTTCTTGGGGTAGTTAAACAAAACTTTTATATAAAAGGTTTGCTATTGGTAAGTATCCGATTACAACCTTTAATATATAGATACCTTAAACATTCTGATAAATATTGAATTGGTCTTTTATTTTTAAAATTAATAAATGGGTCTATAACTCAAGTTTTTTACTATATCTTTTCATATCAACCATTTACATACACGAAAAGGTCTGCTTAAAGAGATTTATGAACCTTATCTCTATATTGCATGGTGGTAATCGTAATCGTATCGTAATCGATTTATCATGACTCTTTTTTCTATTAGAATTGACATAATCTGTAATTTTGATTATATTCAGATACTCTGTATCGTACTTATATTCTGATTGACAGTGCTAATTTTGGTATATTACTAATTACTTTTCTCTACTCAATTACTCTTTTCTTCTATTAATAATTTGACATTGTTAAGTATTATTATTGAAATGTTTAATTTCTGGCAAGGCTGTTATAGTTAGTGTTCAATGTGATCAATTTGTTAATCCATATTATTTTCAGGAGATATTATGTTTGTTCACAAACTGAGGATATCTTCATTTCAAACATTTTTCTTATAATTCATTATTATCGTTACAGTTGCTATTTAATCGATTAGTTTGAGAACTTAGACTGAAACGATTAATAATCGATGCACAAAACCCTCATAAATCGAATTATAATCAGTTACATTTTAATTAATCATGCCCATCTCTGCTCATATAGTCCAATGTTTAGAATGTTTCCTAATATCAGCTTAAAACTTTGACAACTCCACCCCCACCCATTGTGCACTATCCACTTCCGGGATCATAATGATTCACATACTAAATCTACTGTATATCAGCAAATTTTTAACATCAACTTTTCTGCTCAGTGTTCGAGAGAAGCATGTAAAACTTGTTTTCTATGCTGTGACCCCACCACTAATCCTCAGAGCAGGATTGAACTCGATCACTTTACCGTTCAGAAAAGCTTCATTTTATGCTCATTTCCGCCCGATTTAAAATTCCAATACAACAAGAAACTTTAATCACTATTGTGCAAAATCCCTACCCCAACTGAAGACATCTGAATGAAACAATTAGGGGATTTGAGGAAAACCATATTATTTTGCTGATGTTATCTCTCCTTTGAAGGAATGGACCTTACATATAACAAAACTACCCTTCACACATTTTTACCAAATTGACTGAAAGTTGACCCGTGCTGGAACTTTCCGTATACTACATTTTTCTGCCATAAAATCGTCCCTATTGTGCTTCTCTCTCCCCTTGCGGAGCCTGATTGAACAAAACACGATCTACTTATCAGGAAACTTTCACCTTACCCTGTTCTGAGAAGGCTTTAAATGTGCCAACGTGTTTGCATTTCTTGATTTCTCCCCTTTCAATGGAAGAACGTTCTTTATTAACAAATTTGAACCCCTCACACAGGATTTTATTGCAAATTGATTGAATGATGACCAAGCAATTATAAAGAAGTCGAAATAATTTAAGTTACGAACGACAGACAACGAAGGGAGGGATAAATTAAAGTTAGATCATGTGACGCTATAATACACAAAATTGACACTATTTACGGAATATTGTTTCAACACAATCAAGAGATACTTGTTAAATCAAATATGTATAAACCTACATGCAGATGCAACATGTACCAGCACGTTATTTATATCATCCTTGAAAAGTTGGAAACAAAGATCGATAAATTCTCGACCAAGTGAGCATTGAGGTCGAATACAATAATTACACAGAATTGTCTATAATCATTTCATTAAAATTACACACACACAAAAATTCTAAAACATTTACTCGATGGCCAGATAGTTTCGAAACATTGGATAGATTTTCCTATGATCAATGCCAACAAACATCAAAATAATATTACATATAATCAGCTAATTGTCTGCACCGATAGTCGGCACAAAGAAATGCTGACAGCTAGTTTTCGCGAATTGAAAAAAAAGATCTGTTAAACATACCTTAGGGAATGAATGAAAAACATATAAACAAGCCAAATCCAAGAGACAAGAATCACCCATACAACAATACTTTCAAACTAGATCATATTTATTATAATCTTTAAATTGAGCAGTATTGTTTAAGTAACCATGCTTAACCTTCTTAATTCACCGATTATTTCTACTGAGTATCATTCTATATCAACAACCCAAATTACTCGACATGCAACTACATGGCGGATACCAGGATTTGTACGAAAGGGCCCGGCCTGTAGAAAGGGCCCTGCTATATGTCGCGGCTAGAGGTATAGATATGAAACCAGTGGGGGCCAGGCGACCCGGAATGCCTCTAGGTTTAAGGGCTTTTCAGTCATTTATTTAGTTTACTTAGCTAAATTCTAATTATTAAATTTTTTGATCACCAAAAGGGGCCCCCCCCTGGGGGCGCCCCCCCTTCTAAATCCAGCACTACTCATACAACCACGACATTTACGGACGATTTTGCGGGACGGAAAAAAGTATGTTTGAATAAAGTGCACAAGACAGCGACAGAGAGTTGCTCTCGCTGGCCTCCGCCCGCCGTGCGGGGTCTGGAGAGAATAAATTGTCAGGGCCGCTGTGATGGCGACCAGTATAAGATAAACAAGGCTTGCCAGGACCAAGCGCACTAGGTGGACGGGGTCCGGAGGTAACGGTGCAGGGGCAAAGAGTGATCCAGATGGGGTGCGCCACCTAGGGGGCCCGGGCAGCCTCCTCCCCGGCAATGCAGAGGTGCAAGCCTCTAGGTATTAGGCTCACTGCTGATAGTGCCCTATACTGTGGAGGGCAATAATAAATAGACAGGCTTCTACAAGATTACCGCCTTTTTTAATAAAAGGTGCAATCGGTGTAAAGAGCCGTAATATACCCTAGTAGCGATCCGGGCATTTTCGCCCCCTGCCCCCATCACGAGGCAGTATGGCAGATCGAAATCGTAACCAGATTTTAAGCCTCAGCTGAGCAGAAGAGCAGGTACCACTACTGCGTAACTAGTCCGTACACCCCGCGGTTGGCCGGCGATCATCAAATCTAGTTGGACCGCCAACTGTTTTTAGCTCTTTGTCTAGGCTACCGGTTAATTTCGTTTTTGCACTTAGTGATTAGTTAAGAATACACGTGAAAGCACTCCTAAGACAAATAAAAATGTGACTAAGGACTAAGAAGGTTAAGGCATAATTGAACTTTACTATAAAAATCTCCAAATTACTGCTCAATAATTTTCCAAGATATATAAAAAGTAAAGAGCAGATATTTCGCTGATAATTTCTCCAAGTTTCTGAGGTAATAGTAGTCGTGTATGAATGAGGTGACTTTCCCTCGTGTATTTGGCCTGGTTTACATATCCGTTTTCAGTTAATTACCCTAACTGTATTCGCTTAACTTAGAGTAGACATTAGACTAACTCTTTGTTTACAAATCGGGCCGCGCAAGTCGTAGAAGTTGGCGCAGCATTTCTGTATCGTCTACACACCAACAGGAGTTTCGTTTTGACAATAGATGAAATTAGTCTAAATAATAAGGGATAGACATAACATTAAATACTCTCTAGTGTAGTCTATAGTTTGGAGGTTAACAACTAGGGGTCAAAGTGTCAAATTGCATAGCAAATCTACCCAAGTTCTTGTGCAGACTATCACAGTAGTCGGAGTTAATTGTTATAATGAATCTATATTCTGTGGTTTGTACTTTCTCAACATGAAATGAACTGTTTATATACGACAACCTCCTGTGTATAATTATTTTGTATCATTCAAGAGCACTGATTCAGCTAACATTTCACTACCGAGATCTTGTTAGTTTCCAAATGCATTTGTCGAAAGCTAATGAATAAGATAAAGATAAACAGTCGCTGGAATTATGCATCTTGCCAATGTCAAGGTCTGCTATACATTCCATTATTCTAACTTCAATATCTTTTGTGCTTGAAACTATTATTCGTAAAATGTTATATTCGTGTATTACAGCTACGGATCTAATCTGTATGTTCTTAAGCTTTAATATTATCCCTCCCTTACGATTCGTCTGGCCACGTCGTAAAAACTTTAAACTTGATTTCACTCCTTTATAGATGCTTGTCATTTCAACAACATTGCGCATTATAAATCACCTCCCTGTTGTATGGGGTCAGATTGTTCAAATAAACATACTTCTCTGCCTTTGAAAGGAGAAAATTCAAAAAATGCAAACCGTATTGCCATTTAAGCCTTCTCAGACCAGCTGGTCAAGGGTGAAAGTTCCTGATATAGAATCATAGACTCGTGTTTGTTTTAGACATGGCTCGCAGTGTAGAGGAGAAGCCACAAGTAGGAATCAAAACAGTACATGCAGAATACAATTGGTAATATAGGCAAGCTCTCCAGAAAACCACCGGGCAATTCAGTCAATCTAGTACAAATTCCTGTGTGAAGGGATTCAAGTTTGTTAAAAATGAAGGTCATCCCTTTCAAAGAAGAGATAAAACAGGCAAAATAAAGTACCCGAATATAGTCTTCTCAAAATAATCCACTTAGTTTGTTCCTATTCATGTCCTTGTTGAGGTTAGGATTTTGCCACAATGAATTCATAAGTTTACTGCTGTATATTGGAAAAATCTTTTAAAATCTGGGCCGAAGATAATGGAGGAATAAAATGAAAGCTTCGACACAGGATACAAGAGATCGAAGCATTCACATACATTGATTCCCATGAGGCTAGGTGGGTTCACAATTAGAAATCAAAGTTACATGCTCTCAAGAAACCAAGACAGAAAAGTGGAAGATAAGGAAATCTTCCCCTGACTTACAGTTGAATTAATTTGACATATGATTCCGGACGTAGTAGTGCCCACAAATGGGTGGGGTGGGTGTGTCAAAGTACATACTGCTGATAAATAGAAACTATTCTAAATCATTCGAACTAATACTGAGTACAGAGATGGCACGTTACTTAAAAAATGAACGATTAATACAATACTGGGAGAGAGATTTTGTAGCAATCGATTAATCCGATACCATAATTCTCTGTAATCGTATACTTAGAAGATGTAATCGATAAAATCATTACTGAAAAACAGAAATGTTGAAATGATACTCATTTGTGAACATAAAAATCACCTGCAATACATATGGATTACAATTATCAATTATCACTAATTAAACCCTGCCAGAGAACTTAAATATATTTTATCTAACAAAATGTCAATATTTTTATAGTGAGAATTGAAAGTGAATTAAAAGTAATTTAATGTACACACAAAATCTTAGCTGTAATCGATGAAATTCGATTACAAGAATATGAAAATAGCTTACAATTACAGTTTTACATGTTCATATGATAACACTGAAAAAAACAGGCCCACATGAATTACAAGATCGAACGATTACTCGATTCGATTACCACAACTGCCTTTAAACGAGATACAGGAGATTTTCCATCTTTCTAATTAAAGCAAGACTTAGTGTGATGAAGGTTTTATGGTCTTGTGACCATTGACGTCTGACCATTTAATTTTAAAAAAACGACCAACATTCAATATTATCAGGAACTGTATTAGGTACATCTTCAAATTTAGCTATCGATAACTTCCAATAGCAAACTTTTTATATAAAGTTTTGTTTTACTGAACAAATTATTGGATTTGACCTAATGACCATACTGTAAGACCAACGATAACCTTAATTGATTTACTATCCTTTAAGGTAGGACTCGAAAATAGTTTGAAGATAAGATTCTTTTTTATGGACTCATTTATTAATATCAAGAAAAAGGTAACCATAAAATTATCTTCGAAAACCTATATCAAGGAAGGGAATTAGTCTATAAGTATTTAGTATTCTTTATTTACAAAATCATTGACAATATATTTGTGTCTGATGTGTACCTTAGACCTATTTTTAAAACATCCCTTAGATGAGCTTGCACTTGTATATAAGACTGGAGCGCTGCGCAAGATATAAAGTATTACTGATATTTTAGCGGTCCGGACCGACTGTGCAGGTGATTAAATATTGTTTTACGTCCCCTCTGAAGCAAATGCACAGATTAAAAGTGCTGTCATATGTTGTCGATGACCGAATAAGCGCTGCGCTGCATAAGGTTGCTCAAAAATTTTCGGGCTGCTTTCAACCTGAGCTAATAAAATGCGTAGATGAGTGAAAGATTCTTGCAAAAAGAAATACGTAACAACATAGTATAGCCAACAAGATCTATTATATAAAATTGAAGAAGTATACAGAGAAGGATATGTATCACAGTACAATGCTTAAAGCAATATAAGTAGTCCTTATTCTCCGTCTCGGGAACTGCTTGTTCGGCTGCCTGTGTGATGTTAGTTGGACTCTCATAGTTCTGTCGAGAGCCAGGAGTCGTGTGAAACCAGCAGCCGATCTTGCATTGCAGTCTCGTACGCAGTTGACAACAGTAGTTTACCTGTGGGTTTGTTGTGCTGCGTATCTCTCCTTCTTTCCGCCATTTGGTTCTTCTACTCCTTCAAACCGTCTTTTCTTTCTCCTCACCTCTCATGACGCCCGCCCCACCGTTCATCATCTCCAGCCACTACGGTTGTCAGCGAGGCTGTCCCAGTTGAGTGACTGCTTGTATTAATTCAGATGCTCGCTTGCAGACACCACTGAAACGCAGAGCTGGACGCGCCCGGCTTCGTTCGACTGTCCAGAAGCTAGTCACCATACAGATGTCTTGTTATCCACTAATCGTCACCATCCTGTGTACGATTGATCGAGCATTACGGCAACGTCGAGGCCAGAGCTGAAGATGCATGCTGCAGGGAAACTCGCTTTTTCTACACTCGTTGGTGAACCCTGTCCTGCCACTTGATGCAGCAGAATCGTCGAGACAGCGAATGTCGAAAAGCTTTCCACGTTATCTCTATCGTCTGGCTTGTTCCAGGACTTCAACTGCGATACATAGGCTACTAGAGTACGCACGCCTGTAGACCTTTTTTGTGTTCAAAGATGAGCAATTGCTTTGTGTCCACACTCTCGCTCTCATCTTGTGTCAATGACGACGGCAGACCTTTGACGATGCGTTGTCTTTATCCGGTCCACAAAGTGAGAAGTTGCTGGTGATGGTAAGCAGGATCGTGAACGTGACATCTACCTTGACCATCACCTAACTCCTCTCGATGTCATAGCAAGCCTGGGCGGAGGGCAAATCTCGATCCCCAACACTTAAGTATATTCTATTTATGTACTGATCGTTCACCCGAATTCTCCTGCATGCGTGGGAGAACCTGTCCATTCAACCGCTGAGGATCCTCGATGGGCGAGCATCAGAGCTCGCAACTCATCTGCAAGCATTTCTCACTTAATGAGGACTGTAGCGCTTAGGTCCTGCTACTCATGCCGTGCCAGAACGAACAGTTCCCACCACCTGGTGCGAAGTAAACCCTTATGGGACTGTTCAAATCAAACTATCACAGTCAGGATGAAAAAACACCGAATCAAAGTCGGTGCAAAACACACGCCTTGTTTACACCGGCTGTGCATACGATATGATTGATGCATCCCGTCACTATGTGATGTGCCTTCATGTCGCTGGAAGGAGCATCATGCATGCTGAGCGGCATGGGGAGGACTAGCCCAATCTTTTTTAAGTCAGCTGAAAGGCCCTTCCTGCTGACAAGGTCCAAAACTCGTCAGGTCAATTAACGCAATAGAGGGCATCTGCTGTTCTCGGCATTTTCCTTGGAGTGACGAAGAGAAAATATATCCAACTGTCGACCTTGCTCTGAAACGCACACTGCGCACTTTGGGTAAGATACTTTAGCGGACTGCAAGTCTAGCGGACAACGCGCGCGACGAGACTTTACCCACAATGCTCATAAAGAAGAATTTTTTCCCCCGTTGTTAGTTGTTACAGTCACTAGCGGTCTCTTGTTTTGTTAGAGATAATCTATGGCACGTCGCGATATCCTGTTACCTTGCCCTTCACTCCAGCAGAAACAGGAGATTCATGAATTCCAAGAAAGCTGCTTCCACATTCTGATGATCTTCAGTGGCTATCTGTCTTCACCAGTGCTTCTGCACCAATCTCTACCCATGAGGTATATTCGTTTCCACGCTATCGCTCCACTTTATACCTCTGTCAACGATTCAAAATACTCCTTAAACCGGATGACACGCTGTAGGAAAATAATCCCATTGTACACATACGGTAACAAAATATTTTAGTTCAACTTTCCCATATATAAATACATACTGTAAGATTTAAAACACAAAAAAGAAAAATTCAATTTTTATTATGATGCTATTAAGACATAATGAAAAGTTGTGCCACAGATTGATTTAGAACGTTGACAGAGTATATGGAGGTAGCACTGGAACGAACTCTGAAGAGTAATTGCTCTGCCACAGCTCAGCAGCTATCGACTGCTTTGCCGAGCTCCTCCATAGTCGTTCAGATCTAAGCTCTTCACAGTACAGACACTCTTTTGTTGATCTACGCTCTGCGTGACGTGAATTTTCTTCTGGAGTAGAGTATAAGGTACGTGCTCACCATCTCCCAATTGACTTTCCCCTTTGGTGACTCCCCGTCTTCGATTTCAGAGTGATCAATATTTCTTTGTGGGTTTGCCTGTCGCCTGTTTGACGCCCCGTACATGCTCCTGATGTTGCCACTATCCGACGCTTGCTGAATGTTGTCCGACAACTGAAGCCAGAAGTCGTTGGTGCAACATTGTGCTGTTTGCTGTGCTTTGCTACGTGCAGCTTGCAATGCCTGTTGGTTATTCAAACTTGGGTTATGCTTATAGCTGATAAGTCCGTTGCGTTTGGCATCAATGACTGGCTCCATCTCAGTAATACTGGCTTCAAACCAATCAGTGTTCTTGCGCTCTTTTTTGCCGTACGTCAGAACGTATTAAACTTGTACAACTACATATATATGCAAGTAAACAGTCCTCGTTAGGCATGAGCGATGTAAGTGTGAAATAGTTACATATATATATGCAAACTGCATTAAGAATCTATGGAAAACGTTAAAAAAAATTGAAATCTCTATGCAAGCCCTAACATTAGCCCTAATACTATAAACTACAGCGATATTGTTTGGTTGTTAGTCATGAACTACATTAAAATTGAATATTTCAAGCTTATTAACACTAAAACTAGATGGGCATACTATTACATAATTAAATTGTTTCACCCCAGATGTGAATAAAGGACAGGAATTCACCGTTCACTTAATCCAAAAATTTGGACCGTCAGTGCATGCCTCTCATGATAGCAATCATTGAGCGGTTTGTTGTTGAGGGAGATGATTGGGTATCTATAAAAATTTAAGTGGTTTCTGTCTGAAGATTGCAAGTTGATAAGGAAAGACCGATGTTGCTTCCGACATAGCATTATCAAAAGCAAG
Organism: Ostrea lurida; assembly: GCA_903981925.1. NCBI lineage: Eukaryota > Metazoa > Mollusca > Bivalvia > Ostreida > Ostreidae > Ostrea > Ostrea lurida. Next base: position 10,060 of record CAJDSM010105153.1, read on the forward strand.
TTGCATGACGTTGTAATCTTATTTCTCCTAATAATGGACTTTTACAAATGTAAAGGTACACCATTTGAGAAATTAAAAATGTCGAATCTGTTTGGTGCAGCTCTCTTGCCCTACCCCTCTAAAAGCCCCATGAGAGTGCAAGAGACCGTGAAATTACAATTATGTGCCTGCTATGTCCCAAAGACTCTTGTCATTACCAGGAATCTCTCCGAAAATAGATTTTCGTAAAACTGGAATGTTTATTCCAGTGAAGGAAAGTCTAAGAATGCATTTCAATAAAATTGGCTCTAGACGCACAAAGGGACGACGGACGAAACCAAGTTGCAATACGTCACCTGAAGTTCTCAGGTGACCTTAAAAGAAGACAGCGACAT
>CAJDSM010105175.1:69-13530 GCA_903981925.1 Ostrea lurida
AGAGCTCTTCCACAATTACATATCAAACACTATGTACGAACGATGGCCCAACCTGGCCAGAACCCTTACCCTGGGGATCACTAAATTACAACCTTGAAAGTAGAAAGGCTATACTACCTTAGTCATAATATCACTATCTGCATTTAGTTTACTTACACATTTGCGATTGTAAGGAGAGGACGATTTGAAAAATTGAAACTCATGTGGCAGGTTTTTGCCCCGCACCCTAACCAAGGGGTGCAAGATTCGCTGATTACAATATACAATCATGTGCCCCTTGTCCCAACAAGCCGTTCATACACATTGCAAGAAGAAAATTGAATTAGGGTCAGTTATCAGGAGTTTAGAATGTTCAATGTTTAAATGCATTTTGTGTGGTTTTTATACTCTTAAACGCACGACGAAGGTCAGATATCGATGTAGAGGTCATTGAGGACTCGGGTGGGACCTGAAACGTTTTTGTAAACGAAGCTGACATGAAGATGGATAGCAGGGGTGTCAACGACAAGCCACTTTTGGACTAAAAAAAAGCGAATATAGGGTTTCTTAAATTATATGGAGGTGCCAAGAATATAGGATTTGTCAACATAAATTGCTATAGGAATTATATAAGGTTGTATTATTGAAGGCTTTGTGTGAATTCTACTGTTTTCAAGCCTAAAACTAAGCAAATTCCATACATGTAACAAAACAACTGGAAATTATATGATTTTAACACATAACATTTGTAACACTAAAAGACAATAAATATAACTATTGACTTTGTCGCGCTTATCATACTGCACTCTGACACCAACAAGCCACATTAGCGGTTCACTGATTTAAGTAACGTACATGTATTATTGGCCTCGCTCCCGGTTCCACAAGCCATTTCCTTTCGCCCCGGAAATTCTATTTGTAATCTTTTGCCCACACTTTCCAATTTCAAATTATAATTCCGAGCAAGAATGCCTGCTCAATTACTTGTATCTAAAAAAGCTTCTACCATCAGTTATTCTTTACACAACATGCAGTGGTATTATTAAAAAAAAACCATAGTAACAAGTTTTCTTTTCTTATCAAACTTGTTTTCAGAGCTTAACTAGCACTTAAATATTTAAACTACTATAATTAAAAATGTTTTACTTTATTCTCAGAATCTCAAAAGCCAAGAAATGAATATATATTTAATTCATTTATAATTCAATTCTTAGGGAAATTTCACTTTAGCCTCACTATAGTGTACAAAGGTAATGCAGTGCCTCTGACTCACCATCTTGTCCTGGTAAGCCGCGTTCCCGGGAGCCAGGGCGTCCCGATTCACCTTATTCAGGTAAAACCATTCAGATCACCTGGGGGCACCTTTGCAGTCCTGGTTGAGGCCATTGGTCCCCGGCTCCTTTCTGTCCTGTAATGGAAAAAAAATTTACAATATTATCAGCAAATATTTTGCGCAATTGATTGTTTGCAGCTTTGAAAATTGTCTGCCAATTATTTAAAAGCTTAAATTTATCAGTTACCTTCATCACTCTGTAACAGATCTGATGTCAATGTCCCCGTATATCTTACTCCTTCTACTTCAGTATATATTAAAAAATTTCCGTGGAGCTAATTCGAAATCATGTAAAGTAATAAATAAAATGAAAAGTTGATTAATAGGAAAATAGCACAATGTTCCTAGATTTCTCAGTTATTTTTGCTTTTCATGTCATTATCGAGTTTAATAAGACCATTTTGCACTTTTTGAATAAATAATTCTGCAAAATATTTTTCCAGAAAAGACTCATTTTTGCTTAATTATTTCCAATTAGTAATATTATCTGATTCAAATGAGTTGATATATCACCTATTCAAATGTTGCCTCGAACCAAAATCATAAGATTTACTGGTAATACTTATATATTTAATGCGCATATATTTTAGTAGGGAAATTTTGATTTTCTACCATTTAACACGGACTAATTTTGCGGAATTGATGTTATTTCCCTATTGCCCATCACAATGCATGCCTCCTGTATAGGCCAGGTGTACTTGATTTAGCAGAAGTTAGTCTTCCGCCAAAATCACCTAAATTAAATCCTACCACCGTGGAAATAAATACATTACAGGTATATCGCCTATTATAACAAGATAATATTTTTGTACAAAAGGTAATCATCCTCTGAAATTGGGAAAAAAGAATCGCTTAAATATTACCAAAGTATACATGGAACAATTCATATCCTTCTCCGCCACTTGCTTTCACTGATGATGTGTATTGTGCTAATATTTCATAAAATTTACAAAGCATGGACCATTTTTCAGCAACACCACATATATCCTAAAAACCTTTCAAAAAATAAAGCTGTCTTATACCAGCTGGAAAAACACGTACCTGACATCCATTTCGCCTCTGCTCGCCGGGAATCCTGGGAAAACCCCTTTCACCTTTCATTCCTTGTTAGTCACGGGAGTCTGGGTTTCCATCTCTTCCTGGCTTCTCGCGGAATGCCAACAAAATTCCCAGGTCTGCGCCTTTGGCACCTTGTTAAAGTATAAACTTTGGGTCATTTACTTTCAAAGGATATAAGACATTTTTAACAATAGGTATTTCTGAGTAGGAAAAACGAGATGTCCTAAATATCTATCAGTTTTGTAAATTTTTCCCTGTATAATCGAATCAATTGGACTGAGAAGTTGGAATTATTGCACATTTAGGAATATCATTATGTTAGCTGCAATAATGTAACCTCTCTTTTTTTTTTTTTGGGGGGGGGGGATCAGATTAACAAGAAATGGAGAGGGCTTACAAATATACAAGCTAATAAATCTGTGGATCAGAGAAATTCAGTCTGTAAAATTTTTTTATTTTTTAGGCCCAATATGAGAGGAAACAAGCATTCAACCTTCGGCCCTCCATCTCGCCCCCTCCTCTTCCTGTATGGACGGGGCAGTCCCTGGGGGTCCAGTCTAATGCCTGGGTGCACGTGATCGCCGGACACCTCTGCCTCACCTTCCCCGGGAAATACCCGACAATCCCTTTTATCCCTGGCAACCTGCTTCCTTTAGCACCAACTGGTTCTCTGGTTAGGAGGAGACAGCGAGATGAAGTTAGAACATGAAATATATTTCCATTCACGTGGAGATCATCATTGTTCAGGGGACCAATGTTCATGGATTATTGTGGGGGTTACAATTACTACAAATTACATCCCCACAAACATGTTTTATTTTCCTATTGATCTTGTACACTGTGTATTTTCAATTATTCATCATTACCCACGAAATTACATCCCAACGAACCAGCAAAAGTTTTCGGTTACCACTACATTGGCACCCATTATTGAATTAAAATTGATTCCCATAATACAAGATTTATCAACTAAATATATAAAATTAGCATTTAACTGCTATTACGTATATCTGACTGACTTTGATAACTTTGGACCATTACGCGTACTCCAGGTCGGACCGTTTCTCTCGGGGCAATCTCTATTCTTCTCGTCGATGGTCCTGGTCTCCCTTTTGTCTCCAGTGCGAACCGGGAAAGCCAGGAAGTCCGGTAGGGACCCAACCTCACCCTTCATTCCCGGAGTCCTATTTCTTGGTCAGTAAGTCCGTCTGTCCTAGGGAATCCAGGCTGACCCGAGGTCATCAAGTCCGGCAGTTCCACCATCTCTCTTTTTCTCCCCACGTGTGAAAGTCCATCTCTTCCAGGATCCCTTGCTTCACCTACAATCATTAAAGGGTTTGGTGTTATCTTACACAAGATCTCTTTATACTCAAGCAATAACATGGATTCAACTGCATAAAAGAGAAATGACTGTTGAAGGTTAGATCTGAATTTTAGGAAATAATTTTTTCAAAATCTTTACTTAACAAAAATGACCCAAGTGTCTTGTACATTCTGTAAATGTGTGCTCATTCTGTTCAATATACCTAAGCTTTGCTCACCTTTCCAATATACCTGAAGTTTTGCTCACCTTTCAATATACCTGAAGCTTTTTGCTCACCTTTCAATATACGCTGAAGGTTTGCTCACCTTTCATATAACCTGAATGTGTGCTCACCTTTCAATATACCTGGAGATGCGTGCTCACCTTTCAACTACCAAAATGTGTGCTCACCTTTCAAATATACCTGTCAGTTGAAGGTCATCTTACTTCCAGTTGTACTTGAACTCCCTGCACACCTTTCATTGTACCCGATCTCCTGCTCACCTATTAATGTCACCTCAAGTTTTATTTAGTTTTAGTGTACCAGTAAATCTTGCTCTGCAGTTTAAGAATACCACAACAACCTGTGCTCATTTCTATTACTACACAACCACTGGCACTTGGCTCACAAAGTTGTGAGCAAACGTCCGCTGTTCACCTAACATATAGATGTCTTCCTGTGGTCACTGGAATATAAAGCTCACGCTAACAAGATCCTTCCTGTGGTCATGAATGTTAGCTTACCTAACAAGACCTCTCCCTTGGTCTCTGGATTAAACTCACCTTTATTCCAAGGTCTTACCTTGTGGCTCCTGGATATTATTACTTCACCTTTTATTCCAGGTCGTCTACCTGTCGGTCCTGGATGTAAACTCACCTTTTATTCCAGGTTAAGGCCTGTGTCCGGCTCCTCCATGTGGTCGGCCATCGAATCCAGGTCGTCCTGGGGTCCATCTCACACCCCTGTCACTCTCTCGCCCCAGGGAAGTCCTGCACACCAACCATAACGGTTCAGTAGTTTGCTTATAACCCCTCTCGAGTTACTTACGAACCAAATTGGGCTTAAATTTTCTTCCCAATGATATTACAAGTTTAGTCTGAATATATTGAAATTCATAGGGGCCAATTATGCATTGTGTCATTATCTCCAAAGTTCGCAAATGATTATTAAACCGTACGTTTAACCTATATAAATAAATGTTTATCGGGATTGATTCTTTGAATTCACTGATTTTCAATATCAGTGGATAACACTGTGAGATTATGGGTATTTCCATGTGCTAATTTGTCAATGCGTTTAAGCTGATTTATTGTATTTGCACAATAATCATGAGTTGCATAATACTTGATATTTGTATAAGTTGGATTTTAGAAAGTTGGCTGAGCCTTCCAGCGGACCATAAATTCATTTCTTACTATTAAACAGTTTCTGTGATGAATTACAGTGTGTGAATTACGTATACCTCTCGGGGCACCTCTCCAGGTATTTCCATCAAACCCTCGTTCTCCTTCATACCCGGCAAAAACCGTGCCATTCCAGGTTAAAACCTGAATTACTGTAACAAAAATAAAAATGCAGCTGGTTAATTAACACCTGGATTTACTCAGAGGTCACCAACAATAAAATTAAATCTATTTGTGTACACCTGGATCTTACTGAGGGGGGGGAGGGGGGGGGGGGCGGGACGGGGTTTCAGAGTCACCAACAATAAAATTAAATAATCTTGTGCACCACCTGGATTTACGGGTTCAGACGGTCATCAACAATGGAATATAAAGTCATTCGCGCTATATACACCTGGATTTGTTCAGAGGTCATCAACAATTTGAAAATTAAATCAGTTTCGCGTATATTACACCTGGATGTTGTTTCAGAGGTCATCAACAATGAAATTAATAATTCGGTATATACACCTGGAATTGTTCAGAAGGTCATCAACAATGAATTAATTCATCTGCATAATATACACCTGGATTTGTTTCAGAGGGTCATTCAACAATGAAAGTTAAATACATTCGTGTATATACACCTGGATTTGTTTCAGAGGTCAATCAACAAAATGAATTAACATGTTAATCACGATTGTTGAGTCGTTCAACAATAAGTAAATCATCTGTATACCTGGATTTGTTCAGAAGGTCTCGAAATTATCATTCCAATAACACTGGATTTTAGGGTACCACAATGATTAAATCTTCGTGTATATAACGGATTTGTTTCAGTCATCAACAGAAAAACATCTGATACCGTTTGTCAGAGTCATCAATGTATATTCGGTTATACATTGTCTAGCATCCAATGAAATTAATTTGAGTAATCTGGACTTACTCCTGGCATCTGCCATTCACAATGAATTAAATAAGCCAGTTGAGCGCACTTGGGAATATGCGACACCACTTTTTCAATAATAAACCAATGGAAATTATTTCATTGAACCAGTTGAATATGGTCTTTCCAATTTGTGTGCGGAACAGATATGTGTCCCTGAGGAGGAACAACCCAGAAGCTTTCTAGGCGTGGATGTTTAACATGTCAGCCTGTTGCGCTTTAACTCTTGTCACGCTATTCAGTCCAGGTACCATCTCTTCCCGGAATTCCTGGGGTTTGCCTGGGAATCCAGGACTCACCCTTCGTGCCCTTCAGAAGTTTCGACATTATATGAATCGGTCTTCCTGGGGGAAGAATAGAAATAAAAATGTCTTAGATGTGATTATCATAGTCAACTTCTCTCACAGAAGAGTGAAAATGCATATACATTACAAAGTGTTGTCCCAAACCGTTCTATAGACATCTGCATAATGAAACTTTGACTCACATCTACGTGTATAAGTTCAGTCGTGTATAATTTGTGCTTTTGAGATTTTTACTTATGGAATTCACCACAGTAAACTTGAAATCCTTTACACAGAAATTTCATATAATTCGATATGTAATTGTCTTTTTTCAGTGCATGCAAATCCATAGCAAACTTTTGATGTCGAGAAAACCTTATGAATATGACCTTTCTTTATCAGATGATATACCTGGTATTCCTCTTTTCTCCTTTCATTCATTAGCCCCGGGAAGTCCGTTGTCTCCCGTGCAAGCCTCTCTCTCAAGAGCAGACCAGAACACCAAATCCAAGATTCACCTTTGCCTCCTTTACAGTCCGGCACATCCAGACTGGACCAGGTCTTCATCATTTCCATCTCCTCCTCTTCCCCTGGTATAAAGTAATTCAAAGAGGTCAAACAGACTTACCAAACACAAAAAACAAGCCCAAAACAATTTACCCCTTGTTCCCTAAATCTTAGTGGCACAACATAATATTTACTGTAAAGGGCGTTAATTTCGAAAAGAGGGCTAAAACTTTGCATTGTTCTTATCTTTTAGCATTCCAGCGATGGTTATAATTTCGCGGATAGTCAAATATTCAAAGCTTAAATCATGTACCCAACTATATATTGAACAGCACTTGCGTTGGTTTTATTTTCATGACAGTTGACATGATTGCGAATAATAGCGAAAATAACAACCCACCGCGAATATTTCCCCTTTACAGTAACCTGTGTTGTTACGATTTCATTTTCTGACTTACTTTACTTCCAGGTAATCCGGGTAAGCCATCTTGTCCTCGGGACCTTGGGCCCTGCACTCCCTGCAAAACCCGGATTCCGGGGGGTCCAGATAGCCCGGGCTCTCACCTTTCCTGACTAAACATAGACAAATGAGGGATACAAAGAGAATATGGTAAATAGGTCATAACATTAGGAAATTAGTGTAATATTATACAATTATTGAATTCTGATGAGTTTGACCTCTTGATTATATCAACCCGGGGAATGTGATATTCACCGAGGCCACGCCGAGATGAATATCACATTCCCCGGTGTTGTAATAAATCAAGAGGTCAACCGATTTCAGAAATTCAATAATTTTTTATTAAATCATTCCAAAATTCTATTTAATAATAAAGCATATTACAAAAGTGCGCTTCAGTAGAAAATATCAACAAATTTTATTTTAACCAAACCAGATTCGCGAATGATACACGTGCCTGCGTCAGAATCTGTTAGTCCATGGCTCAGAGATATCAAAGTATTTTTGTTTTTTACAGCTCTCCGTAGTTATTAATTGTCTTGGCCTCAGAATAAATTCGTTCGTTAGCTCCTGAAAGGCTTCATTCCAGGGTTTTTCTTTCAAAAGAAGTTCTGAACGTTCTAATGGCCGGTTTCCGCTTGCTCTCCTAGTATTTTTCGCTTAATTTTTATCCATAATCTTCCCTAATTCATCATCATATTATCGTCGCAAATCGCCTACGTTCTTGTTCGTCCGCCATATGTTTAAACGTCGTTCAGCGCTTGGTTTTTCCGCTCTTCATATTTTTAGGTCGCACGCTCTGGATAATGTCGTTTATTTTAAAGTCCACGCCGAATGCAATAGTTCACGGACTGGTTTTATTTCCTGGAGTAGTAATCAAAGGCTATTGTTACTCGGAGTTCTAATCCTCTGACGAAGACGGTTGTCACGTTTGTACCTCCGAGGTCATTAATCAGTACACTCTTGGTTAACAAACGCCTGTAGTTTGCATCCAATCAAATTCTTGGGGATTTGGAAGTGATTTAAATAAATCTTCTTTGCATACTTACTGAGTTTTTGTAGTCGTGTTTTTAACTTGAGTTTAATTGAATTATTTCATATAAGTAATGAATAAAAAAATGATCCCTGATAGATCATGAGCATGAAACACAATAAAACATTCAAGGCTCAAGTCAAGATGCAATTACTCAATCAAAATAATTTTGAAATACAAATTCATTTCACAAATTGACCTCAATTTGCAAAGAAAAATAAAAGTAATACGATGGGTCCTATCCAGCTCGTAATCAAAAATTACGTACATGTACATGGTTGTACCATCAATTATATTTCTGTTTTATACATGGTTCATCAATGGTTCCTATCACATCAGATTAAACTTGGTCACTGCGTTTCAGTATTTTGCAAAGCTGGGCTACTTACACATGTCTGTAATGGTTTTTAACTCCAATTGGTATGGCTCTCCCTTCTCTCCCCTAGACCCATCTAAACCAGGTAAACCAGATCGACCCTGTAAGCATGGACAGGTTAGTAGACAGACCAACGCGTGATAAATACACAAAAATACAGTTGAACTTCGGTATCTCGAACACTGATATCTCAAATGCCATGGATATGTCAAAGTGATTTGGAAGTCCTAAGCACTAATTCTTTAACCCTTGATATTGCGAATCCTTGGATATCTCGAATATTTTTCTCAGTCCCATCAAGTTCGAGATAATGAGGTTTGACTGTATATGATTAAACTGTTGAAGCCTTGGTCAGAAGAATAGACTTACAGATTTCTTTCATCAGAAATACAGTAACAATGAGGAATTACAAAAAAAAACAACTTATTGATACATTCAAGATGATAAAAACATCTCTGACAGGAGTTTAACTTTTTTTGGCATTTTTATTTTTCACTAAACTTGAGGGTAAGAAAAATTATTCACATCTCCCTTTTTGTCTTGTTTTTTTCAATAATTGTTCTCTGTTCAAGAGACATGATAATATAATTCCAATGTCCTTTATTACGATGGTTTTGATTGGATCGAAATGAGAATTTACACATTGATAAATCCCGAAAACGTGACGTCACAATATGCGCATGAAAACAAACAACGTATCACACGGAAATATTCAAATTTTTAAAATTGTTCATACAGCGAACAAATTGGAATTATAAGAATTAAACATTCTTTTTGAAGAATTTATCGACGTGTAAACTCTGGACATTTTACTCACAAACTCAACATAAAAGTGCTTCACACTTTTATTCAGTTTGTGAATAAAATGTCCAGAGTTTACACATTGATAAATTCTTCAAAAAGAATGTTTAATCGTATAATAATGGCTTTTTTTTCACCTGTTCTCCTCTCTGACCGTTAAATCCATTGATCCCATCCTCTCCTCTAATTCCTGGGTCACCCTTTGATCCAGTGCGTCCAATTTCACCCGGGATACCAGCGCCCCCAGGGCGCCCGGGGGTCCCCTTTTCTCCCTTTAATCCAGGTAAGCAATCAATACAGGACCCTCCTCTGTCACCTGTATAGAGTGAACACAACTGCCAAGTTTATACCCAAGTAGACTGACCACATGAGTCAAAGTCTGAAGAGCAGACAAAAAGCTTGCAAAATTATTACAAGAACAATTCTACTCTCAAGGTTAGTAGGTGGCTAGATTTAACACACATGTAACGAAATTCACACAATTTTTTTTTCTTTCTTATTTATGTACAGTAATAGAGTTTTTAGAATGAAGCATTTTAAAAAAAAGTTATAAGCTCAAATTTTGTACCAAAACATGAAAGCTGCACCTTTTATAGTTTAAAACTAAAGCCAATGTCATGTTTCTGTCAACTTTACTCAATTTTAAAACTGAACTTGGAACAGTAAAACTTACCTTTTCCACCGGGAAGACCTGGAAGGCCATCTCGTCCTCTTAGACCTGGGAATCCTGGATTTCCTTTACCTCCTTTGGGTCCAGGAAGTCCAGGGCGCCCTCTTGTGGCATTTCCTGGAATACCAGGAAGTCCCCTAAATCCAGACTCTCCCTTCTGTCCCGGTAATCCATCTCGGCCAGGAATACCATCAGCTCCTTTAATTCCAGGGATCGATGAACCAGGGTTTCCTTTCGGACCCGGGTCACCTTTCTCTCCGGGAAATCCACTTTGTCCAGCAATGCCATCAAGTCCAGGTAAACCTTGATTTCAGAAACAAATATTGATGGTTGCCTCATATTGCTGTATAATCTACATGTATATATATGCATATCACTGGTGAAGCCTATGGATGTTTCATACCATTATTTTAAAATCAGAATGTGTTTAGTTTTTTTATCCTCTCTCTCTCTCTCTCTCTCTCTCTCTCTCTCTCTCTCTCTCTCTCTCTCTCTCTCTCTCTCTCTCTCTCTCGTTAGGCCCTCAATCAAAATGCTCAAAAATTTCATTTGATAACTTACAGATCTGAAAAAAATGACAATATTTATATAAACATACATTGATCAACAGCCAGTCTCTCCAATACAAGAGCTCTTACTGCACTCCCTAACCCAAATGTTTATTCATAATGATTTAACTTGAATCAACTCATTCAGGGAGGTTCAACAAAATACATGATGGTGTCTTTCGATCTCCTTCTCTCTTTCCCTGAATCTCTATTCTACCCTGTCTACTCAGATGGTGCCTGCTTTCTCTATACCCCCCCCCCACCCCAAGAAATATCTTTCAACCACCTTGTCAGTTCCGATGTTAGAATCTGGATACAAAAATGGGTAAAGATAAAAGGATAATGAACACTGGCCTATCCAGACATTATGATCTGGATTTGTTTATTACCAGCAGTTCCTTTATCTCCTTGGTCTCCTTTGAGTCCGGGTGGGCCTTCTGGGCCGGGCAGTCCCTGTGTACCGGGCCCACCAATAGGTCCGGGTCTCCCGGGGGGACCTGGCAATCCCATAAGTCCATCTAGACCAGGGTACCCTCTTTCTCCTGATGGACCACGCTCTCCCTTCTGTCCTTCTGGTCCATCTCCTCCCTCTCCCTGTTTATGAAAACAAGAGGACCATGAGCTGCAATATTCAGCTGCACAAAAGTTAAAGGTTAACTTACTTCAGCTGGTGTACTTAAGTTGAGCTAATGCAGCTAAGTTTAAAGATTTCTGAAAAGCAGCTGCCACATATAATGTAGACATGTTTTAGAATCACTATTTGAGCTGAAGATCTATCGAGGCTTTTGTCGATCGTCTTTAGTGTGATGGCAAAAGAAATCGATATTATGAAAAGCTGGTAACACATGATCTCAGCCTAAATATATGGTACACTTATAAACAACAGGGAGGGAGGATCTTACCCCGCTTGGTCCGGGGGGTCCCCTGTATCCCTTCTCTCCTTTTGGGCCAGTAAAACCTGGGTTTCCTTTTTCACCCTGAAGTCCGTTCAGTCCGGGTAGACCATCCATTCCTCTGTCTCCCTACAAGGACCAAGACAGTGTGCGTTTAAATCAAGAACAAGCCACGACCACTTTGCCTTGTATTAGACGGAAGAAATGATATTTAGGCTGCACTCATTAACATATCATATTTTCTTACCTTCAAACCGGGTAAACCTGGGAGACCAGGCAATCCCTGCTTTCCCTGAAATGATATAAAAGTAAAAATTAAAAAAAACATAGTCACAATACCATTATGGTTAAAAGAGGTACATGTACATGAAGATTCTACTTTGGATAGGAATATCAAAGAAAAGGTACAAAAGTAATATTTTCACTATCAAAATGTTACAGACATAAAGAGTTGAAATTCATGGATTTTCCTACAATAGACTCCTTTATAGTGACATGTAATACAACTATGTTGAAATTTGAGTAAATCTGAAGGGGTAAGTTTCAATTCAAAAATATAAAGTTCAGGTGTTGACCAAAATCATTTTCTGTTACGCATAGCAGTTTATAAAATTGCATTAACTGTTCCAACTTACTTTAAATTGTATGAAACAAATAAAAATTGCTTTCATTTCTTATTTAATTTAATTTGATAAATTGCCCTGGATGTCATTTGATGATTAAGGCTAGAGAAAATATGATTATTTAAAGACGCAGATCAATATTGCTGTAGCAACAAAATGAAAATAAAAAGTCAAACACATTGTGACGTCATAATAGATTGTTATATTCAGTAAATAATATTCTCTATATTTTCTATATAGAGAAAACGCTCAACATAATTGATATTTGCTCCGACGAAAAATATTGCCGGTCAATATTTTTTAAAAATATTGACCGGCAGAGTTTTCCCCCCCTTGATTGTGACAAGAATATTGATTTATTGTTTGGTTAATTCATCTTTCGTGTAACATGCCAATTGATTGTCATTTTGTTGACAACTTCTTAAATCATATAAAAAATGTTGCTTTCAAAGTCCACTTAATATGACATTATATAAGAAATGATCTTATATTTTTTCTGGTTGATTGCACGTGTATCAATCGAAATTTATAGCGTTAAAGAAAACTTCAATCCAATGCGCGGAAGCGCATTGAAGATAATAGTTTTACCATCTAACAATCCGGTGATAACCCTGAATAATCAACCCAAAAATAAATATATATGGTTATTCTATATCATTTAATTTTATATTACAACAATAACACAATGCCAATCTTATATTAACTTTACTTTGTTGTTTCAGTTCAGGTGATCACGAAAATTTACATCAATCTTTTTAAAAGTGTTTAACCAATGAGAACAGTGCTTTGGTGATCACGAGTGAAAATAAAATTAACATAAAATATGACTGGGTTGAGGCGAACATTGATTATGTTAGTTCCAAGGGGACGTAACTTTGCCGATGCGGAAGCGGAGGGCAATATTTTCTGTTCTGAGGACTAACATAATCAATGTTGCCGGAAAACACAGTTCAATAATTGTTATGTTATATGAAAACATACGACGGACATCAGTGATTAATATTTGAAAATTGCTATTATTATCTCTCTTAATAATAAGACCTAAACTGAATAGTGATATTAGCTTCTCCGAAATTAACTTTACAAGAACTTACAATCGAGAAAACTGAGGTTAATTGCTCTCCATTAATAGTTGTCCACTATCGGATGTCTTGATATGTCTACCTAGAGATCTTGCCGGAACTGCCTTTCACAAAACGGTTCTTGTTTATTACATTGTTACGTCACGTGTGTTGTAGTTGCACGCGTTTTTAATTTACTCAC